>WBZZ01004529.1:212500-220000 GCA_019918135.1 Paulinella micropora
GGACTTGTATTAATCCTAACCAACACGCTTTGTGCTGTGCTGCTGTGATCAGGCGCCTCAGCTGTAAGACGCGGTCAGGCAGCAGTTTGGATACATATATATATATATATATTTGTATATATATATATATTTATAAGTCGAAAATATTTTGCAAAGACTTGTCCATTCAGTTGTATTCTAACTAGCACGCTTTGGTCTGCATCTGCACGGTTGTTGGCCAGGCTGGTCAGTTGTCGGACGCGGTGCGGCAGCAGTTCGCCAGTGCCGTGCTGGGCGGCCAGCCATTGAGAGCAGGCAAGAAACCCACTGGCAACAAACCGACAACGCGCTGGGGACAAAGGTCTATCTATACCTAGCTCTACATCTGTCTCTATATCTCTCTATCTCTATATCTATAACTCTATATCTGTATCTCTGTATCGATATCCATATCTATATCCATATCCATATCCACAGGGCGAAGGAGGTGGAGCTGGACAGACGGGCCATCGCGGATGCGTCCTCCAACCTGCAGGTAAGCTAATACATACATACATACATACACATACATACATACATACATACATACATATTTTCATACATATATACATACATACATACAAACGGATGCGTCCTCCACATTGCAGACACACTTGTTTCTTACTCACTCACGTGTTTACTTACTTATTCACTTAATTGAGTCTGTAAGTCAGTAATACACTTAGATATTTGCTCACATATTGATTCACATATGAATTCACATGCTTACTCAAATACTTGCTCACTTGCTCACTTGCTTGATGGCTTGGTGCTTATTTCTCCAGGTGCGCGAGGCGCCCCCTGTGCGACTTGCCGCTTCGCAGGTCAACAGTTGTTTGAGAGACTTATTGAAGCCAACTTTATTTTTGTATGTATGCACACACAGAGCCATACACCCATGTATCCACACAGACAGACAGTCATACACAGACAACACGCACGCAAACTACATTTATATGTATGTATAATTATTTGTGTACATATATATAGTGATCTTTTTGTGCATGTCTTTTAAGCAATTTGTCTTTTTTGCTCCTGAGTCTGTTGCTTTAAAAACCGAGTTTGTTTTCATATCTTGGTGGCAGGACGGTGTGGGCGAACACGACAGCGGCGACGAGGGCGACCAGAAAGAAGGTGACAATATCTATCTATCTATCTATCAATCTATCTATCTATCAATCTATCTATCTATCTATCTATCTATCTTGTAATGGAGGTGGGAGCTCGTTCTGCAAGGGGCGCTTTATGGAACGAGCCCTGGCCCCGCCTGGTACTAGGAAGCTTTGGTATTGCCTGTATCAGTCCCTTCCGTGCAAACATCACGGCTTAGCTGGGCATCGGGTTAATACTTTACCCACAGACTTCCTGGTTGACGAAATCAGAAGCTCCTTTTTTCTGACATTAGTCGATATCTCATCAGTTGATCTTATCACTTACTCTACAAAATGAACCAAGGCCACTTGAGGTGTCACTGACCCTCTCTTGGGCTTGATTTTTTGAAATGGGTGCCATCTGTCGACAGACAGAGAATTAGGGGATGGTGTGGGTGTGCTGGGCCCGTGGTGGGGTGCCTTATGTGTGCCTAGCCATACGCCTATAAGTCATATGCCGAAATAGCGACGGGAAGCACAATCCTGTTCCCTCAGGGTGCCCTTTCTCGCTTGTTGAGCCCGGAATAAAACCCACAGTGCTCTGTCGGTTTATACTAGACTGTCGAACAGTCTCGAAACTCCATCTGCTTACTGGGCCCTCTGTAATGGAGGTGGGAGCTCGTTCTGCAAGGGGCGCTTTATGGAACGAGCCCTGGCCCCGCCTGGTACTAGGGAGCTTTGGTATTGCCTGTATCAGTCCCTTCCGTGCAAACATCACGGCTTAGCTGGGCATCGGGTTAATACTTTACCCACAGACTTCCTGGTTGACGAAATCAGAAGCTCCTTTTTTCTGACATTAGTCGATATTTCATCTTCTATCTACCTCTAAACTCATCAAGCCCGAACAATCATATCACCCGTCTATCTATCTATCTATCTATCTATCTATCTATCTATCTATCTATCTATCTATCTATCTATCTATCTATCTATCTATCTATCTATCTATCTACCTACCTACCTACCTACCAACCTACCTACCTACCTGCCTATCTCAGGCACGCCCAACACTAGACGAGGTAGTGAAAAAGGTGTGGAAGAGCAAGAGGGCGACTGGAACCCAAAGGAGGGCTCTCCAGCCACTGGTAGACATATACAAATGCATACATATACATATGTACACATATACATAAGAGGGCGACGAGAACCAAGAAGAGGGCTCTTCACCCTCCGGTAAACAAAGACAAGCTGTGATGCTGCTCACTGCACAGCTCTTGGTGCCAGCTTAGACATCCAACCTAAGATGATGGTAGCTTTCAAATCAGCTACTGCACAAACAACAATAATGAAAATTGATTGAGAGCGTAGCAGTTGAAGTCACAGCTCCTTGAACTTAAGACTTCTAAACATTACCTGTGTCATATCCCTATGTAGCTATAATTTCATTATGTATGTATGTATTTCTGTATGTTTGTTTGTAATGCATACGTAACAGGCGAGAACGCGGACGAAGGGCTTGACGAGAGTCTGCGCACGCTCCTGGCGGAAAAGAGAAGACGTAAGTCGCACGCAGTCAAACGTTATTGTTGTTACCCTCATGGCTCGCGACAGAACATCAAAGTGCGCAAGATGCGAGAAAGTTTGTTGCGAGTGTTGGAAAGACTGGCCACGCGTTCACTCTATCTATCTACCTACTACCTATCTACCTGCCTACATAGCTATCTATCTATCTATCTATGTATCTATCTATCTATCTATCTATCTATCTATCTATCTATCTATCTATCTATCTATCTATCTATCTATCTATCTATCTATCTATCTATCTATCTATCTATCTATCTATCTATCTATCTACCTACCTACCTGCCTGCCTACCAACCTACCTACCTACCTTGCAATCTATCCATCGCTGTGACCTTAGGCATTGAGGAGCTGCGTCAGAAGCTGTCCTCGCAGCAAGACTCGGACGCGGACGAGGGCGGCGGCAGCCCCTCCGCCGCGGCCCGTGCCAGCAGCGAGCAGCCCGGTATATACGTTTGTATGTATGTGTGTATGTTGTAGTGTATGTATGTATGTATGTATGTATGTATGCGTGTATGTATGTATGTATGTATGTATCATAACATACATGTATGCATGTACGTGTATGTAGCCGCCTCGCTTTCCTCCGCTGCGCCGTCCCCGAAAGCTGAGATCGTGTCGTCTGCTTCTTCTTCTTTTTCCCCAAGCCAGCCAGCTGCCGCGACAGTTATGCCAGATAGTCCGGACCTGCCGCCAGCTCCGTTGGTCGAGCAGCCGAAAGTGGTTCCAAAGGAGGAGACCAAAGCACTGCCCAAGACCAGGCCGGCGCCGCCACGGCCGAGCCATAAGTTCAGACCAAACAAGCCGATCGAGCAGTCGATCGTCAAGCCAGCTGAAGCCAAGCAAGCAGCAGCAGCCCAGCCCAGCCAGCATGCCGACGCGAGCAGCAAGGCAGAGAGCGATGGCCAGCAGCAGCAAGGCGGGGAGCTGCACCACCCTGTGGTGCTGAGCGAAGGCCACTTGGACACCAGAGAGCTCAAGTTGGAGCCTGCCTCGCTGCTGATGGACGAGCTGGAGCCGGGCTCGCCTCGCACGCATTCTCCCCAGCTGCTGCCGCTGGCGCAGGCCAAGCAAAGAGCTGTGGAAGAGCAGCAGGCTGCACGCGCGCGCAGCCTGACCGCCATGACGCAGCCAGAGGCCGACAAGGCAGCAGCGGTGGTAGCGCCCGACGCAAAAGCAGCTACACAATCCACAGCACAACCCACTCAAGCCAGCCTGCTCGCGCGCAAGTTCGCGGCCGGCGGGATCGCGCAGGCCTTGCCGGGTATGGGGGGTATTGGACAGGCTCTTCCGGGTATGATGGGCGGGTTCCGTGGCAGAGCACAGACCACAATGGGCCTGCCCAACGAAAACAACAATCATCACCAGCCAAGCAAACATGAGCCGAAGCTGCTGCCTGAGCATGTCGTGCTGGACCCGGACCAGCCCGGCTCTCCGCACAACCCCGATATGTCTCTCGCCCACGCCCTCAATTCACACGCTGCGTCTGCTCTCACGCCGTTTTCCTCCTCCAACGCTCTGGTTGCTGCTGCCTCACTCTCTTCTTCCGCCTCACGCCAACAGCAGCCTGTCCAGCAGTCTTCTTCTTCTCCTTATCCCGACCAAGGCGAGCCCGAGCCTTCTCAGCAGTCGCCTGCAGCTGCTTCCAAGCCCTTCCCTGCAGCTTCCACTCCCGACCAGGACACTGCGGCTGACACTGCAGACCAGCAGGCAAGCCGCGACCGCAGCCCGACCCAACTGCCCGAGATCACCTCTCGCGCAATAAGTACAAGTGATAAGAAGGCAAGCAAGAAGCCGCCCTTGCCATCCTCTGCTTCCAAGAAGCCGCCGTTGCCCTCCTCTGCTTCCAAGAACAAGGTTGATGTTGATGCTGTTGATGATGATGATGATGATGACGATGATAATTATATTATGTTAATGCTGTTATTGTTATTGTTATTATTATTACTACAAATTATTATTATTATTATTATTATTATTATTATTATTATTATTATTATTATTATTACTATTATTATGGACACCGTGATAGCCCAGTGGTCAAGTTCTACCATCTGGGCCCTGTCGCCAGTTCGATTCCAGTCGGTGCCACCAGTATTTTCATTGAACATACCGGTCTGTCTGGAAGTGTTGGAACTGCCCGCGCGGGGGTGTCATTAGAGCCTATCGTCAATTCTTCGTACTCCCCTCACGGGTGAGACGATGGAGGCGCATGTGCAGATTTGCATTAGCCATTGACAGAGAAGCACTATTATTATTATTATTATTATTATTATTATTATTATTATTATTATTATTATTATTATTATTATTATTATTATTATTATTATTATTATTATTATTATTATTATGGACACCGTGATAGCCCAGTGGTCAAGTTCTACCATCTGGGCCCTGTCGCCAGTTCGATTCCCGTCGGTGCCACCAGTATTTTCATTGAACATACCGCTCCGTCTGGACCAGTATTTTCATTGAACATACCGGCCCGTCTGGAAATGTTGGAACTGCCCTTGCGGGGGTGTCATTAGAGCTTATCGTCAATTCTTCGTACTCCCCGCACGGGTGAGACGATGGAGGCGCATGTGCAGAAATGCATCAGCCATTGACAGAGAAGCACCACTATTATTATTATTATTATTATATTATTATTATTATGGACACCGTGATAGCCCAGTGGTCAAGTTCTACCATCTGGGCCCTGTCGCCAGTTCGATTCCAGTCGGTGCCACCGGTATTTTCATTGAACATACCGGTTCGTCTGGACCAGTATTTTCATTGAACATACCGGTCCGTCTGGAAGTGTTGGAACTGCCCTTGCGGGGGTGTCATTAGAGCCTATCGTCAATTCTTCGTACTCCCCTCACGGGTGAGACGATGGAGGCGCATGTGCAGAAATGCATCAGCCATTGACAGAGAAGCACTATTATTATTATTATTATTATTATTATTATTGATGTTGTGAAGGCGCTGGACAAAGTGCGTTCGCTATCCAGCAGTAACTCGCAGCGGCAGTCTTTGCCCTCCGACTCGCCCGCCAGCAGTATTGACGTAGTGGCGCTGACGGCCAGCAGAGGATCACGCAGCGAAACCAGCCTCGGCTCCAGCAGCAGGTCACTAACTAATTTACTTACTTACTTTACTTACTTACTTACTTGCTTGCTTGCTGGGTTGCTGGATGGCTGGCTGGCTTGCTGGCTTGCTTGCTTGCTTACTTGCTTACTTACTTACTTACTTACTTACTTACTTACTTACTTACTTACTCTCTCGCTCACGCAGCAAAACCAGCCTCGGCTCCAGCAGCAGATTGATAGCTATCTATCTATCTATCTATCTATCTATCTATCTATCTATCTATCTATCTATCTATCTATCTATCTATCTATCTATCAGGTCGGGCTCGGGCTCGGGCTCGGCTAGGAACCTAACCCACGCTATCTATCTATCTATCTATCTATCTATCTATCTATCTATCTATCTATCTATCTATCTATCTATCTATCTATCTACCTATCTATCTATCTATCTATCTATCTATCTATCTATCTATCTATCTATCTATCTATCTATCTATCTATCTATCTATCTACCTATCCCTGGAGACGGTCTCTGCCACTGGCAACTCAGCCTAGGGTTGAGATCTAACTATCTCCTACAATGACGATTTTGTGTCCGCCGTTAATCGCGCGCAGCGCAAGGGCTAAACAGGCAACCAACTCTTGACCATGGCTGATGAAGTCGGGGCGTGATGCAAAGGGTTGATGAAGTCGGGGTTGTAGAAGGTAACTCACAACGAGCGTGAACTCCTGAAACCTCGACTTGCTCATGGCATCATCTCCTTAGGGCACGCGCTCCTGGGGAGTGTTCTAGTGTTGTCCCGTATAGTTCAAAAGGGCTCGGCTACCTTTCGGCTTGAACTGGGCACAGACACCAACCACAGCGAGACAGTGGTTGGTGTGCAGCTTGGCCGGTGCTGAAAGTTCTTGTCCGGGGGTAGTATAGGAGGCCATGGCTTTTCAAGCTAAGCCACGCCCATAGATTAAACATTAAACATGAAACATATCTATCTACCTATCTATCTATCTATCTATCTATCTATCTATCTATCTATCTAATCTCTATCTATCTATCTGTCTACTTATCTGTTTATCTGTCTGTCTGTCTGTCTTCCTGCCTATCTATCTATCTATCTATCTATCTATCTATCTATCTATCTATCTATCTACATCTGTCTATCTATCTGTCTGTCTCTATCAGGTTAAGCTCGGGCTCGGCTAGGGACCTAACCCGTGCAAGGTCAATACAATACAATACAATACAATACAATACAATACAATACAGTACAATACAGTACAATACAGTACAATACAATACAATACAATACAATACAGTACAGTAGAACATAATACAATACAGCACAATACAAGACAAGACAATATAGTGTCCTGCACATATTGCTAGTTCTTGACCACAATCAACAATCATTTCATGCGCTTTGTTATCAGCCTATTCTTGTGCTGACAACGTTTCTTTGTATATGTATGTGTATATGTAATTCGCATGCGATGTATATGTACTATCCACCTTGCTCAGAACGGTGAAGGCAGCGCACAGGCCAGTAGCGTCAACATTAATAACAACAACAATAACAACAACAATAACAAGAACAATGACAACAACAACTGTCTTGCTCAGGACGGTGACGGCAGCGCCCGGGCTAGCTGCGTCAGCTATCAGCCAACCCGACCAGGTACGTCTGCATGTATGTATGCATGCCTGCGTGTATGTATGTATGTATGTATGTATGTAT
>WBZZ01004529.1:245000-260000 GCA_019918135.1 Paulinella micropora
ATTACTCTAGGAGCTTTATACCAATCAGCCCATGGAAAGGACCGATGGCCTATGTACTCCCTAATAATAATAATAATAATAATAATAGTGCTTCTCTGTCAATGGCTGATGCATTTCTGCACATGCGCCTCCATCGTCTCACCCGTGAGGGGAGTACGAAGAATTGACGATAAGCTCTAATGACACCCCCGCAAGGGCAGTTCCAACACTTCCAGACGGGCCGGTATGTTCAATGAAAATACTGGTCCAGAAATAGACCGGTATGTTCAATGAAAATACTGGTGGCACCGACGGGAATCGAACTGGCGACAGGGCCCAGATGGTAGAACTTGACCACTGGGCTATCACGGTGTCCATAATAATAATAATAATAATAATAATAATAATAATAATAATAATAATAATAATAATGTATTGATCTGCCATGGCCGAGCCCAAGGGCCATGCGCCTCCATCCCTCGACCCAACAGTCACAACAGGGAAGAGTGACTCTGACCATCCCTGAATAGCTGCCCGTTCGGCGTGTCGGGTACCTTGCAGGGAATCAACTGCAAATGGTTGATGTTCCCTATGAGAGAGTTCCACCAGACTGGGTATAAGTCAAATGGAGGTACTCAAGGGGTAGCAGACATTTCATGCGGTCTGCCAGCGCATGAGGACGTTTTGTGGTAAGTGTCTGGGACGCCTCAAAACCCGTCACCACCCCTAGATCGCGGAATGTATGTACCCCTTTGATCCCACGTGGTGTATGTCTTATAAAAAACAACACAACGACATGGCCTCGGAACCAACACAACATGGCCTCGGAAACAGTGGGAAGAGGCCCAACCGCCTCCTCTTCCCGTGAGGTGCCGTGCTGTGCACCCCTCCATAATAATAATTATGATGATGATGATGATAATAATAATAATAATAAGAATAATAATAATAATAATAGTGTATCTCCTGCCAATTGCTGAGCCAAAAGGCCATGTGCATCCAGTCCTCCATTCCATAAGGAAAGTCTCCACACCAATCGGTGGAATAAAGGAAGTGACGGCATAGAACATTACTCTAGGAGCTTTATACCAATCAGCCCATGGAAAGGACCGATGGCCTATGTACTCCCTAATAATAATAATAATAATAATAATAATAATAATAATAATAATAATAATAGTGCTTCTCTGTCAATGGCTGATGCATTTCTGCACATGCGCCTCCATCGTCTCACCCGTGAGGGGAGTACGAAGAATTGACGATAAGCTCTAATGACACCCCCGCAAGGGCAGTTCCAACACTTCCAGACGGGCAGGTATGTTCAATAAAAATACTGGTCCAGACGGATCGGTATGTTCAATGAAAATACTGTGGCACCGACGGGAATCGAACTGGCGACAGGGCTCAGATGGTAGAACTTGACCACTGGGCTATCACGGTGTCAATAATAATAATAATAATGATAATAATAATAATAATAATAATAATAATAATAATAATAATAATAATAATAATAATATAATAGTAATAATAATAATAAGAAGTAGTAGTAGTAGTAGTAGTAGTAGTAGTAGTAGTAGTAGTAGTAGTAGTAGTAATAGTAGTAGTAGTAGTAATAATAATAATAATAATAATAATAATAATAATAATAATAATAATATAATAATAATAGTGCTTCTCTGTCAATGGCTGATGCATTTCTGCACATGCGCCTCCATCGTCTCACCCGTGAGGGGAGTACGAAGAATTGACGATAGGCTCTAATGACACCCCCGCAAGGGCAGTTCCAACACTTCCAGACGGGCCGGTATGTTCAATGAAAATACTGGTCCAGAAATAGACCGGTATGTTCAATGAAAATACTGGTGGCACCGACGGGAATCGAACTGGCGACAGGGCCCAGATGGTAGAACTTGACCACTGGGCTATCACGGTGTCCAATAATAATAATAATAATAATAATAATAGTGCTTCTCTGTCAATGGCTGATGCATTTCTGCACATGCGCCTCCATCGTCTCACCCGTGAGGGGAGTACGAAGAATTGACGATAAGCTCTAATGACACCCCCGCAAGGGCAGTTCCAACACTTCCAGACGGGCCGGTATGTTCAATGAAAATACTGGTCCAGACGGATCGGTATGTTCAATGAAAATACTGGTGGCACCGACGGGAATCGAACTGGCGACAGGGCCCAGATGGTAGAACTTGACCACTGGGCTATCACGGTGTCCATAATAATAATAATAATAATAATAATAATAATAATAATAATAATAATAATAATAATGATAATAATAGTAATGTATGTGTTGTTGGTCAGGGTTCCAACACAGAGAAGAACCGCGCAACGGTCGTGGTTCGTGCTGAGCTAACAGGTATGTATGTGTCTATGTATGCATGCATGCGTGTAGGTGTATGTATGTGTTAATACGTGTAGTGATTGTTGCAGGCCCGGCAGGAAGCTGCACCTGCCAGCGTGCACCACAGACACATACACATACATACATATACATACATACACATAGATAAATATTTGTATTATGTGTCGCAGGTCCTTCGAAGGAAGCTGCGCCTGCCAGCGTGGACCGCCGACGCCACCTGCAGCGCCGACTCCGCTCACACGTCACTTGCCCCCCCCCCCCTCTCGCCGACCCTCCTTCCTCGCTCTCCCCCTCTCTCTCCTTCACGCCACACAAATTAGATTATGTCTTTTCCCCATATTCTCATACGATTTTTTTTTTTTTTTTTCTCCTTCTTTACATTAATTTATACATGAACTTGACTTACTTTCTCTCTCTATTTCTCTTTCTCTCTCTCTCTCTCTCTCTCTCTGCTAGTATCTGCAGCTGTGTGTCGAGTCCAACCTGGCGCTGGACGAGGCGCGCCTAGAACGATGGTACACACATAGGCATACACAGACACATATGCATACACATACAAATACACATTTACGAGCCGCGGTAGGACCCTGGTACACATACACGTACACACACATACACATTCATATTGACGAAGTGGCTTGAATGCTTGTATTATATGTATGTATGTATGTATGTATGTATGTATGTATGTATGTATGTATGTATGAATGTATGTGTGTACGTATGAATGTATGCGCACCAGGGGCGGTTAGACCGTTGGTACATATACACATAACACATATCCACATCTCCATCCACATCCATATAACACATCCACATGAACATGCACAGGCTGGAGAGTGCTGTCCCGCCTTCTGCCAGCGAGTCTAACAAACCAGCCACCAACTCTGCGCAAAAGGCCCCTTACGGCGAAGCCAACCAACTCATTCTCTTCTAAGCTTTTCGTACCCATACATACTAGCATCACACCCATGCACTAACAACCAGCCAGTAGCTCTGGTCCGCCCCTTACATCTTTCTTATACATGCACTGCACACACATTTATGTACACACTCGCACACATGCACTGTTTGTTTATACGCTCTGCCTCCCTTTCTCTTTCACACGTCCTCTACGTCTCATTCTTGTTCTTATTTCTCTCCTTCCTGTCCTCCTCAACTCTTGTACTACTTACCGTTGTATCAGGTAATATCCATCGCGGCATTCTCTTTTTAAGTAATCATAATACATATGTAGTTAGCATGTTAATAAAGTTTGTGAAATCGGGGCGCAAATCTGCGTTTAAAGTAAAATAGATTTTCGGCCCGCAGGGCACACTATGTTGAGGAAAGTCTTTCCGTAACGATGTCCGTCCCCGATGAAAAAATTTGTTGACTTTTTGCACAATGTTAAACAAAAAGATTATTGAGCAACTCCAGTTTCTGGGTAAAACGCGGAAGCCGGCCAAGACTATCGAGAGTGAGTAACTTTCCGGTGCGGAAACGAGAACTTCACCTGCTAATTGTTAGACCTATTAATATAATATATCAATTAGGTTAGACAGTACGGGCCGGCATATGTAATGCGTGTCGTTAGAGCCATTACGTGTCCGGCCTAATACGTTCCCGCCTTTTGTCTTGGCGCGTTCTCCTAATAAAGTTTATACTTGTAGGCATCACCCCCCGGATAGCCGGTAAAAAGTACCCTTTTTCTGGTGTCAGGTGCACCTAGTTTTTTCCCATTATTTTCAATATCGTTTGGCCGGATTTGACCTAATGCAATTTTAACCTTGGTCTGTTGCCGTTTTCTTTTCGGCTTCACTGAGCTAATATAACGAGACATCATTCTCTTTTGGGGATTTGTGTCTGGTTGTATTACCGACTTTTTATTGAGCTATCTTCGGGGATTGTAACATTGGAGTCACCAGCACAAGGCTGATTTCTTTTATGGCTTGTTTTTGGAACAGCAGAAAGAAAAATTGGACAGATCTATCTCTTCTGAGTAGGTGTTCCAAAAAACAAATACTCCAGCACATCCCCACACAGCTCTTTTTGCAAAACTAGACGTCTAGGCGTTTGTGAATAGGTGTCTCAGTACCCTCTCCACAGCCTGTATCTGTGTCCTCACAAGGAGGCCAGACACCAGACCTCGTAGCTGTTCTTTTGTTCTCTCTTGAGACAGAGACAGAGTAGGTCAACAGACGTACAAACAAACACTCACAGATACAAACAAACTTGAAGGACACGAGCGTAGTACTCTACCTTTCAAGTCTGTGCACTTTGTTGCCTCTCAAACCACACACATCAGAGTATTTTTGCAAATCTCTGACTGTCTTTCGACAATAGGTCTGAACAAGTGTCAGACGACAAGTCGACTTCTCAAGGAGTGCTTCTCTAGCCTCTTTGACATTATCTGTACATAGGTCCTCGTACCTCATAACAGATACAACAACAAAAAGAGAAAAAGAAAAGAGGAGTGGAGAAGGAGATCAAATTTTCAGAGAAAGTCGTACAGATTACTTCTTTCTCACAAAAAAAAAAAAAAAAAAAAAAAAAAAAAAAAAAAAAAAAAACATAAGACATAGAGGTGAGACGCTCTCTCTCTATACTGTCTTTTCGTTTTTTCTCTCTATTCGTTCCTCATAGACGAACATAGCAATTACGGGGTAGAAACAACTCTGTCTCATCCGTATTCCTTCAGCATCCATGTCTACTAGGTCTGAAGACTGGCAGGAAGGAGGGGGGGAGAGTGAGCGAACCCCAGGAAACGAAGAGGAGTTCGTTGACCCTCATGCAGAAGGAGGAGATCTGGCACCTTCTTTTGACACAGGAGGAGCAGAGAATCAATTTTTTACTGCGCCTTCCTTTGACACAGGAGGAGCAGAGGAAGTCGAGGAGGAGGAGAAGGGAGGAGAGGAAGCAAAGTTTGTGGCCGAATATGGCAAACTAAGTAAGAAGGAGTTTGAGGAGAAGAAAGGGAAGGATGATGCCTATAAATGGCTATACATTCCCCAAGAAATGCGATGGGGACAACCCTTGAAGAAGGAGGACATCTGTTACCCTCTCCCAAGGCAAGCTCTGCCTCTCGCAGAATTCCTCAGAGACGACGGTGCACAGTTACAGGTGCAACATGTCTCATTTGGGGACAATATGTCTTTACTGGAGCTACTCGACCTCTCATGGACAGTGTTTGAGTGTGCTATACTCTTTGAGTACAAGACTGGAAAGACTGTGCTGCCATGGAACACAAGAGCACTGGCTAGGTTGCTCGATCCTGGTCAGGACATTGATTCAATAAAGAGAGTGGAAAAGGAGTTTAAGTTCAGGAATCCAAAAGGACAGATCAATGTCATGGATGTGTCTCTGAAACTTATGGAGGCCAAGTTAGTGGACCTGGGTAAACTCCAACACACCCAGTTTGGCAGGGACCTTCACCCGGCCCTGAGGGAAATAGAAGGCGAAGCTGGAGGGGTGACGAGGATGAAGAAGCTGCATGCGGCCTTGGTGAAGGATGACGCATGGAAGAGGTGGGTCTTCACGAAGGATCATACGATCTTGGAGGGGACGGCCGCACCACCCCCCACCAATAAAGCGGGAGAGAAGGAGTTGGCGGAGAAGGCCTTGTTCCTTCGGAAGGCAGCTGAGATCCTGTCTTTTTTTCATCATGCCCAAGAGCTGTATATCAAAGAGCTAGCGGCTGAGAAAGAAAAGAAGGAGATGGAGGCAAAGATTGCATTAGCCAAGGCGGCGGGAACAAAGGGACCGAGATATTCCTCTGGATCTTATATGGCTCCCTCGGGCCGCTCCGCCCCGTCAGCCCACACAGCCCCTTCGGCCCCTGCGACTAGCTCAGCGCCTACCACTGTTATTGTCAACAGTAATGACAAAAAGGACAGACAGGCTATCATACAGGCCTTCCAAAAATATACAAAGTCCGATGCCACTGCTCTGACGCTGTATGCAGAGACAGCGAGTCAGAAGGACACGGATGCGAACCTTCGAGACAAGCTCAGAAGAATTGATGCTTGTATGAAGCAGCATCCAACGGACGAAACACAGGAGTATGAGGCGTTGTACACCTTGTTGGACCCATCAATCATCACACAAGGGTTTGATGTTGGGGAGTACAAGGCGATGAGAGCGGTAGAGGTGGCGGCTAGGAGAGCAGCCTCAGACCTGCAATGCACGGTGCCAGTTGCCGTCCTCTTGCAATACTTTAAAACTCATGGGTATCAGCACCTGTGCACTGGTACTTTGATTGGGTTTGAGATTTTTCAAGAGGTGAACGAAGGGCTGGGCATTGGCACGAGGTTGGCAGCGATCCTCACTGAGGTCAGCGCCAATTCATCCACATTTATTGGAAATGTTTTATTTACCCAGTTTATTGAATTATATGTTAGATAACTATTCATCGCTATTGGTGCGGTTATGACTACATCAGAGAGTGTGTCAATTGAGCCAATGGTTGTATTTCTCCATTTACCATCTACATCATTATATGTTAAGTATTGCCCGACCACTGGTGCGGATATGTTTGTGTCTATGAGATTGTATAGACTGGTTTGGTGCGGATTACTTGTATTGGAGCGGTGTTGAGTTGAGGCTTTAACTTCGTCGTTGTCCCTTACTCGTTGCTCTGTGTAGTATAAATTTTTTCCTTCTTTGACATCTGTTGTTGATTTTAAAGCGAGCCGTGTATCAAAGCGGTTATCAGTGAAATAAAGATTTACGGGTTCGGCATCTTCTGGCACTCTGTCTGTGTTTAAACCAATAATATTAGTGTTGGTAAGGTCTAAGTTTTTTATGTCTAGACTATCAACTGCCAACTCATTAAGGCCTAAGAGTGATTTATATTGCGACATATTATATAACGATAATTATTTAATTAAAAAAATAATACTAAGAATAATATATCTTTGTATTAAAAACTATTGTATTGAAAAATAGTTTATATGCCGAGCCCCGAGGCTTCAAAGGAAAATTGGAATAAGGCGGTTGAAGGAATAAAGGAGAAGGCTAAACAAAGAAAAATGGAGCATGCGAAGAAGGTTTTACAACAATACCGCACCGCCGTCAAGGACGAAGAAACCGATATGGAGCGAAAAATCGCAGAGATAGAAAATAAGAAACTCGCCAATGACATACTTAATGAAAGAGACAATGACGAGGAGCCAGAGCAAGAAGTTAGCGATAGCGAGGATGAAATTGACTTTACTGACATACTCGCAGAAAAGATGGCGAAAATGAAAATCAAGAGAGCGAAAGCAGAGAGTAAGAGGGCGAAGCACAAAAAGAAACCAGTGGTTGAACACGAGGAGAGTGAAAGTAGTGAGAGTGAAAGTGAAGAAGAGATGCCAAAGCCGAAGAAAGGGAAGGGTAAAAAGTCAAATATATCCGTTAATGTTTATAATCAATCTGAAAAGGTAAATAAGAAAGAAAAAAATAATGATATTGAAAAATGTTTCTTAAAATTTTAACTATATAATGCCCGATTTAGACCATAAGCACACAATTATTGATACACAGAATGCGGATATGCAACTAGAAGACACTCCAACTGGAGAAGAAATAATTTTGTTTTCGACTACTTCGAAAATAAAAAGGACAAAAGAAGAGGAGGCACTTGAAATACACCACCAAAAGAAAAACCCGAAAATATGGAATACAATATGGGTTGATAAGCCGTTAGACCAAGTTTTCTTAGACTTGGCGGATATGAGTAAGATAAAAGACAAAAAAGGAAATAAGGGTTATGCTTGGATGCTTGTTTGGATAGATTGTCATAGCCGATTTTTAATAATAAAACCATTGAAAAATAAAACCGCACAAGAAGTTTATTATGCTTTAAAGTCTATACCTTATAAACCGAAGTCAATTACTACCGACAGCGGAGGAGAGTATAAAGGTGCTACTCGTGAATATTTTATTCAAAATGGAATTAAGCACGATGTGGTTGAAGTAGGAGACCACAGAGCACTTGCTGTAGTTGATAGAGTTATAAGAAGTATTAGAAGGTGGTTAGACCTTTTATTTGAAACAAATAGAAATTTTGATTGGGTAAGTTATATTCAAGATTTAGTTAATGAATATAATCGTAAAGTTCATCGGGGAATTCAGGCCAGACCCGTGGACGTATTTGCTGGGAGAGATAAGAACAAACAAACTATAACTCGTGATAACCTTATTAATGAATTCAATATTGGCGATAATGTCCGTAAGGAAAACAAGAGGAATGTTTTCAGTAAAGGTGGTAAGACATTCAGTAAAACTATATATAAAGTCAAGGGACGAACCGGATTTAAAATAATTTTTGAATAATGACGAATTAGTGAGCCCTAGAGATTTATTAAAAACTGATTTTACAAAACCTATTGACGAAGAAAAAGAAATCAAAGAACAAACGAAAGAGATTATCAAGGAAAAGAAAACAAAAGAACAACTAAAAAGAGAAAGTATTGACAGCGATAATATAAGAACAAGTAAAAGAGAAAGAAAGGAGAAAGTAATATTAGATTTGTAAAATAAATAAGAATAAATACTGCCGAAGACACTCAGTTTTTATCAAAATTAAGAACGATTGTCTGTGCCAGACTTGCAGTAAAGAGGTTCCCCCACATCCTGAACATAATATCTCTTCGCTGCAGCCCACTTGTGAAAGACTCTAACAACTCCTCTGCCGTCAATTGTTACTGCTAGGTAATCTGCTCCTGTTGGGAATGGCCTCATAAGAATTCCCTCCACACAGCCTGCCTGAGTGAAATTAAAAACTCGATCTCGCGAATTCGGAATTGAAGAAAACTTCACATAGCATCTCTTGTTTTCTCTTAGTTGAGCTGGGGTAGGGGCAGTCAGTTTGACTTCTTTGTTCTCCGTCAGTACTTCCGTCTCAGGCGAAGGTTGGTTGATGTCAAGGTCTGCAAATTCTTCAACTGGTGCTTCCTCGGACATTCCTACAGCACCACAGACATCAAGGGTTTAGTCCTTTTGCGAAAAATCACTTTTTGCTTTCTGAGAAAGACAAATTCTGAGAAAAAACACAAGGTTTTCTGGAAATGTTTTTTTGGTGGTGCGGAGTATTTTAAGCGAATTCACACGGGAAAAAGTGGCAAGAATTGAAAATGGATGGAAAAAATTTAGCCGTAAAGGAAAAGTGGTAATACTTGATGGATTTTTCCAAACCGGAGACGGGAAAGGTGAGGCGAAAAAGCTCACTAGACGAAATTCGTCGTGGACAACTTTTCGCTTTTTAAGTGTGCGGTATAGGATAGATTTGTGCTCATAATACACATAAATAAGAACACAAATGAGTGACGAGAGCGATAATAGTGATAATGATTATGCTGATAGAGAAGAAAACAATAAATGGATAGAGAAATTAAGAGATAAGCCACGTAATGAATTAGTAAAAAGTAAGACATATAATGATGCAAGAATGGATAATATACTAAGCAAACTTGACCGCAATGAACAGGAGCGAATGGAATTAGAGAAACAAAAGAAAGAATGTGAAAATAAGGCGAGTGCTATTGATGAATTACTTGACCAACGTAATGATGAAGTAGCACGAAAAGAAAAAATAGAACAACTGAAAAGAGAGAAAAAAAGAGAAGAAGAAAAAAAGAAAAAACAATTACGTCTACTTGAGCATTGGTTGTGTGCGGAAGAACAACCAATGGGTGTAGAAGACGAAATACGTGCTCGTAAAATGATTGATGGAGGAAAAACTTCATCTGAAATCATTCAAGAGTATGAAGCCTACAAAAGGCGACGAATTTCCTAATTAGAATTTTAGTTAACCTACAAATATGTGTTGAAACTATTAGTTTTTATTATACCTGTTTAGTGGTGTTGGTTTCCACATTAAAAAGACCCTACCACACCAACTGCATGTGTGGTAGAAATGTTAAATATGCTGGCATATTCAACATAGCATCCTTGGACTGCTCGCAAGAAAATCTACTTCGAAGGTAATACATATTTTTTCTGTTGCTTGTGGTTGTCGTTTTGAGTGCTTTTGGCCTTCTGTATTGATTACCTGTGTGATATGTCTAGAAGCCTTAATCGCAGTTCATGTCGTGAATTTGAGGCACGAAAATTCATGACACGAACTGCGGTATCATCTACTGAGGTCGGCTACATATAATGGATCTGGCGGATCTGTGAAAGAGGAGAGCCCCCCCCCTCTGCTATGCGGACCTACAGCACACGTGCAGTGACTGTGGTAACAAGGTCGCACTGGAAAGAACAGCGATACTGCTGGTGAAGCAGTCGTTCGACCACATAACACTCGCATAAAGGAAAGTTATGCAAGATGAACCAAAAATCTTAAGTCAGCAGACCGCCGTTACGTTTGCAAACCGCCGTTACGTTGAGATCGCCTATATGCTGCAAAGTACTTCCTTTTTGCCTAATGACTGTGGTATGATTCAGGAAAAATAAGGCAATCAGACTGGGAAGGTCGGAAAAATTTGGCATTTGCAGTCAGAGATCTTTACTGGACCTAGGAGAGAGGGGAGAAGCTCCTGTTGCGTGTGCTGTGAAATGAATGAGGTTTTTGCAAGCTTGCGCAGCAAAAGCGTCATTTCATAAATATCAGTGGGTGGGTAGTAAGGGAGACTGAAAAGTGAACGCTGCAGTGTTATTTACGGTAGTAAATTAAGAGGGAACTATTGTTCCCGCTCCAAAATTTGAACATTGCAAAGACAACACCTTCACCCTCAGATTTGATTTTTCGCTCTAGCACAAAAGTGCTTAGAGCAAATTTTCCGGTTGCTTTTTTAATAATTCCACCCACCCACCCATCTTTTACATGTCTTTTCGCTTGGGTGGTGGTGGTGAGAAAAGGGTGGAAAGCAAAATACACACACATTACACCACACACATATACATCATTGTAGCATAATCAGTCACGCCTCATGCCTACCATCTTCAAGCATATTCACGCATATTCACCTACATCATCATACATATAATGACATGCACCATCTAGGTCTTTGTCTGAAAAAACACAAGACCTAGGAGAGAGGGGAGAAGGTCATGTTGTGTGTGCTGGAGGTTTTTGCAAGCTTGCGCAGCAAAAGGAAGTTTGGACGTAACGTCAAAAAATCGTAACGTCAAAAAGCGATTACGAACTAAGGAACGAACGAACGAACGAACGAACATATGAAAAAAAAAATTCAACTGTGTACGCGGAAAAAAAAAAAAAAAAAAAAAAAAAAAAAAAAAAAAAAGTTAGTTCGGGAGGTATATGCACTGCGGGCCGAATATATCATAGTAGTCTTTCTGATATGAAGTTAACCGACAGGTCAAAAAAGCTAAGTAGCTATGACACTATCGTCTGCAGTCTAAACTTGACTTTCTTAGGAAAAGGCGCCAAGACAAAGCGCGGGTACGAGTTAGGCCGGACACAAGTAATGGCTCTTACTACACTCATTACATATGCCGGACCATACTGTCTAACCTAATTAATATATTAATAGGTCTAACATAGGCTAAGGGGCAGGATCATAGTATCGAACTTGAGAGCGGTAGCGGGACTGAGATAATTGATGCGCAGTAGTGAAGCGTATATCGGGAGGCTGAATTCGGTCCGCTAGTGGCAAGTATTTTCTTGGTCAGCTTAAAAGTGTTTGCGTAAATACGAGATGATACACTCCTTCATGTCCAGCTGAGACTCAGTCTCAACAATCAGTCAACACAGCTGCGGTGACTTGAATTTGTCTTGTCCGACCTCAGGCCCTACCTGCGAGTCTGAGTCTAGTCTAGAAGTTACCTGACCTCAGCGTTAATGGATAAAATTATTACCGACAGCATTAATTGATACCATTATTACGCTCTGCGCCCTCTCAACCCGGCGGATGCCATAACCATTACACCTCCCAGCCTGCTTCTCTCTCCACCATGGAGTTGTCACCCGATTATTTACACTATTTTTTGTTTTTAATTCTCCAGTTATCATATTTACTCTTCCCACCCTACGAGTGGCAAGTATTCTCTAATACAAGTGTTTGCGTATAGAACAAACCTGTCTACATGCGGCTGCGACGTATGATGAAGATGGTTAGAGCAGCCGCAGCCAACAGAACCTAGGTATGTATGCATGTATGTATTTATGTATGTATGTATGTATGTATGTATATATGTATATGTATGTATGTATGCATGCATGCATGCATGTATGTATGCATCTATGCATGTATGTATGCATGCATGCATGTATGTATGCATGCATGCATGCATGCATGTATGTATGTATGTATGTATGTATGACGAAGACGGTCAGCGCAACTGCCGCCAACAGACCAACCTAGTTATGTATGTATGTATGTATATATGTCTGTATGTATGTATGTATGCATGTATGTATGTATGTATATGTATGTATGTATGTATGTTTCTGTGTTTACCAGCTTCCAGCTTTCCCTGCCGCTCTGACCTACACAGCGAAAACGTTTGAGTAGATAGATAGATAGATAGATAGATAGATAGATAGATAGATAGATAGATAGATAGATAGATAGATAGATAGATAGATAGGTAGGTAGGTAGGTAGGTAGGTAGGTAGGTAGGTAGATAGATAGATAGATAGATAGATAGATAGATAGATAGATAGATAGATAGATAGATAGATAGATAGATAGATAGATGGATGGATGGATGGATGGATGGATGGATGGATGGATGGATAGATGGATGGATGGATAGATAGATAGATAGATAGATAGATAGATAGATAGATAGATAGATAGATAGATAGATAGATAGATAGATAGATAGATAGCGTACTTGGCAATTCATCAAGCGTGTGTGTGTGTGTGTGTGTGTGTGTATAATATACATACTGTTGTTTTTGGGAGCGTCTTTGATTGCCTGGTGCACAGCATCGGGTCCGCCTATCAACACGAGTCTATACATATCTAAGAATAAAATGTATCTTCGAGATTGTGTCAATGAGCAAAATACATGAAAAATGAAACAATAAAATGTAATCAAATTATTTTAAAAAAAGTAAATAATCAATAAACACGAAAATGAAACAACAAACTTTATCTTCCCACTGTACGTACGAAATAGTGTCAGTAATCAATATACATGAGATATGAAAACATTAAAATGTATGTTCAAAATGCCGTCAATAAATCAGTATACATGAATATGAGAACAGGCGAAAAGAGAAAATAGTCTGTATAAGAACAAAGGTAAACACCCGCGTTCAGCGCACAATAAAATGCATGTACAAATGGTGTCAACAAGTAATATAAATGAATATTTGAACAGGCAAAAGAGAAATAGTCAGTATAAGGACAAAGATAAAACGTCAAACCTGCGTTGAGCGCGTTGCTGTAGCCCAGCGCCTGCAGAAACTTGACCACCTGCAAGGACAACACAACAGGCAAAACGGGAAACGTGCAACATCAACAACCTGCCATCTGCCTTCTGCCTCCTGCCTTCTGCCTTCTGCCTCCTGCCTCCTTCCTGCGTCCTGCGTCCTGCCTGCTCCCAACCCTCCTGTCTTCTCCTGTCCTCACCTTCTTCTCGCTCTCCTTCTTGCTCTTCTCCTCGCTCTTCTTCTCGCTCTTCTTCTCACTCTCCTTTTTGCTCTTCTTTTCCTTGCTCACCTTGTCAGCTCGTCCTCCCCCGCTGCAATGCACAAAGATAACCGTCTTGTTTCCCTTGGGCAATGCGGCCGGCCATCCTGCTTCCTTGAGCTGGCACAAACACACAAACAGAACCAACAACAACAGAACAAAGATGACTGTTTTGTTTGCCTTGGGCAAACTGGCCGGTCAACCCGCCTCCTTGAGCTGACGAAACACACATATATAACAAACAAACAACAAACAAACAAACAACCAAACAATGAAATAATCAAACAAATAAGCAAGTAAACAAACAAACAAACAACAAACAACAAACAACAAACAACAAACAAACAAACAAACAAACAAACAAACAAACAAACAAACAAAGGCCATGCAAGCGCTGAGACGCTGAGGCAAACACGCGAGATATGATAGACATGCATGGGCGGCGCAAAACACAAGGCATAGATAGATAGATAGATAGATAGATAGATAGATAGATAGATAGATAGATAGATAGATAGATATATATAGATAGATAGATAGATAGATAGATAGATAGATAGATAGATAGATAGATAGATAGATAGATGGAGCAAAGAGACTGACTTTTTGGGCATAATATTCTTTGGATGTGGGTTTCTCTGACTGCGCTATGCCTGTATACATACATACATACATACATACATACATACATGCATACATGCATTCATTCATTCATTCATTCATACATACATGTATAAATTTATACATACATACATACATACATACATACACATAAATACATACAATACATACATACTTACATACTTACTTACATACATACTACATACATACATACATACATACGTACCATTTTGGTTGATGGGTATGCGCACAGCGCCGGCTACTGGGGGCCCTCCTGCAGTGTGTATGTATGTATGTTATGTATGTATGTATGGGCTTGGAGAAACTGTCTGCGTGCATTTGACCTTTGTTGCCAGCGACCTCGTTTGCGTCGCGCACGTCCAGCACTGTCGCCTCAGCCACCCAGCACGACAACGTACACGCCTATGCAAACAACACGGTACAGTCACC
>WBZZ01004529.1:262500-265000 GCA_019918135.1 Paulinella micropora
GGTTATTCCGCAGTCCCAGCAACCTCTTGCAAGACGTCACCGAATGTGCAAGTGCATACACCAAGCGCGGTTGCTAGAGCTGCCTCGAAACCCCACCCATAACAATCTGGTGTCTGCTGGGTCCTGGGCTATCAACCAGCATATGCGGAGTTTAAGATCTTTTACGCGCGCAACGACCCTCCTCCCCAGCATCTACCACCAAAGGGTTATGAGTTGGCGTCACAGTTTAACGCCTTGAGGCCATTGGGCTGGAACTCTGTTTAGCAAGTGTGACTAGGTTTTTTCATCGGGATTTCCCTCAAATATGTCACAGTCAACACTCCAAGGCAGATTTACTATATCTGAGGCGTACTGATGCAGCTAATGGCATATCCTCAACGGACATAAGCCTCCAATACCCTTGTTCGAGGTCCTCCACCCCCCCGTGTCAGTCTCTCGCCTGATGATCGGGGCCACCGATGGAGCTCCTGAGGGCAAGACTGCACTAAGCCGAGGTTATTCCGCAGTCCCAGCAACCTCTTGCAAGACGTCACCGAATGTGCAAGTGCATACACCAAGCGCGGTTGCTAGAGCTGCCTCGAAACCCCACCCATAACAATCTGGTGTCTGCTGGGTCCTGGGCTATCAACCAGCATATGCGGAGTTTAAGATCTTTTACGCGCGCAACGACCCTCCTCCCCAGCATCTACCACCAAAGGGTTATGAGTTGGCGTCACAGTTTAACGCCTTGAGGCCATTGGGCTGAATAATAATAATAATAATAATAATAATAATAATAATAGTGCTTCTCTGTCAATGGCTGATGCATTTCTGCACATGCGCCTCCATCGTCTCACCCGTGAGGGGAGTACGAAGAATTGACGATAAGCTCTAATGACACCCCCGCAAGGGCAGTTCCAACACTTCCAGACGGGCCGGTATGTTCAATGAAAATACTGGTCCAGACGGATCGGTATGTTCAATGAAAATACTGGTGGCACCGGGAATCGAACTGGCGACAGGGCCCAGATGGTAGAACTTGACCACTGGGCTATCACGGTGTCCATAGTAATAATAATAATAATAATAATAATAATAATAATAATAATAATAATAATAATAATAATAATAATAATAATAATAAATTAAACAAACTGATTAATGTTGTTCTTGTTGTTGTACCTGCATTGATCATGGGCCCGACTTGTGGACCTAGAGCTAGGAACCTGCGGAAGTGTCGTGGCAAGATAGGGAAAGTCAGGCCCTATCAGCTGGCTCACAGGAAGGGTAGGCTGTGAGAAAAGGGACACCCCCTAGCGCACAAATTGAGTCACAGAAGACGTCGGAAGGCAGGGAGAGTTGGGCCCGCTAGAGAGGAGGAGGCGAGAAAGTTGTGTTGTTGTTGTTGTTGTTGTTGTTCAATTTAATAATAATAATAATAATACTATATCTGAGGCGTACTGATGCAGCTAATGGCATATCCTCAACGGACATAAGCCTCCAATACCCTTGTTCGAGGTCCTCCACCCCCCCGTGTCAGTCTCTCGCCTGATGATCGGGGCCACCGATGGAGCTCCTGAGGGCAAGACTGCACTAAGCCGAGGTTATTCCGCAGTCCCAGCAACCTCTTGCAAGACGTCACCGAATGTGCAAGTGCATACACCAAGCGCGGTTGCTAGAGCTGCCTCGAAACCCCACCCATAACAATCTGGTGTCTGCTGGGTCCTGGGCTATCAACCAGCATATGCGGAGTTTAAGATCTTTTACGCGCGCAACGACCCTCCTCCCCAGCATCTACCACCAAAGGGTTATGAGTTGGCGTCACAGTTTAACGCCTTGAGGCCATTGGGCTGGAACTCTGTTTAGCAAGTGTGACTAGGTTTTTTCATCGGGATTTCCCTCAAATATGTCACAGTCAACACTCCAAGGCAGATTTACTATATCTGAGGCGTACTGATGCAGCTGATGGCACATCCTCGACGGACATAAGCCTCCAATACCCTTGTTCGAGGTCCTCCACCCCCCCGTGTCAGTCTCTCGCCTGATGATCGGGGCCACCGATGGAGCTCCTGAGGGCAAGACTGCACTAAGCCGAGGTTATTCCGCAGTCCCAGCAACCTCTTGCAAGAAATAATAATAATAATAATAATAATAATAATAGTGCTTCTCTGTCAATGGCTGATGCATTTCTGCACATGCGCCTCCATCGTCTCACCCGTGAGGGGAGTACGAAGAATTGACGATAAGCTCTAATGACACCCCCGCAAGGGCAGTTCCAACACTTCCAGACGGACCGGTATGTTCAATGAAAATACTGGTCCAGACGGAGCGGTATGTTCAATGAAAATACTGGTGGCACCGACGGAATCGAACTGGCGACAGGGCCCGGATGGTAGAACTTGACCACTGGGCTATCACGGTGTCCAAATAATAATAATAATAATAATAATAATAATAATAATAATAATAATAATAGTGCTTCTCTGTCAATGGCTGATGCATTTCTGCACATGCGCCTCCA
>WBZZ01004529.1:270000-282500 GCA_019918135.1 Paulinella micropora
AACGTGAACGAACAATTAGCTCCTTCCAGAACTGGCCAGCGTTAGCTCCTTCCAAAACTGGCCAGCGGTTAACACTACTGCTAAATTTATGCAAATTACCAATGTGGGAAATAGGCACTGGATCCTTTTGATCAGTGAAGATTGGATTGTGCAGGAGAAAAACCCAAGAAATCCCTCCCGAACAGGCATCACACAGTATCTAGTTCTTGATTTCCATGCAACCAGTCAACAAGCCATGGCTTACTTTCGTGAAACGGGAACTAGAATCGTTTGGAGGCAATATGAGAAGAGTGGATGTGAGAAACATGCGGTGTCCAACACAGGAGGATGGGTCGTCATGTGGAATCCATGCTATCGCTAATGCTGTGGCTGTTACACGGCAGGGACCCAAGTAAGCTGAATTACCAGCCATCTGCATTTCTAAGGGAATGGGTAGTGACGTGTCTGGAAAAGAAACACTTCGATCTGAGTTTCTTGCGATAATTATTATTATAATATTTTTTTCTCCCAATAACTTCGCTAGCAATATCTTCAGAAATGAAAGTGTCTTGTAAATCAGCTTCAGTGGGCCACCCTGTCAAACATATACATGCCTATATACATAGACATATGCATATGTGTCTGTTTGCAACACGTTCTATCCACCGTTTGTAAGTGGAAAAATCGTGAGCAAAATAGGTACAAAACACACCTAGTCCCTCTATCTCCCCTATCCGTCTTGTGCAATTTATCCTCTCTCCTTATTTATACGTGGCAAAGGACAGGGTCAGTGGACTGGTTGAATTGGCGTAAAAGAAAACAGGTATGGGACTCCACTTTTGCCGGTTCTGGTCTAAAAGAATATATTTATTGATGCCTCGTCGTTAATACAACCAATTCGATCCACTCCGCTAGTAACCCGATCCTCTGTTCTTATATAAATAAGGGTCAAAGATGGTGGAAAATGTGGGAGACTAGCGGAGCCAAAAACAACCAAGGCAAACACCAGCCAATTCCCGTGGTCCGGCCTAACGATAATATATTCCGGTCTAAAAAGTGTAACTACCGTCGGCTTCTAGTAATATTATCGTTACCTGGTTAAGAGGGCTATTATTATTATCGGCGACATTCAAGTAATCACACTTTGGATCAACATTTACATAAAAAATTTCTATTTTATAAAAAAGTTTTATCTTATTAATATAAAACTTGAAAGTTTTATTTATTAAAAAAGTTCTATCTTTTAAAAATAGTCTGACTTTTCAAAAAAGTTTAAAGCAATTATCTTTTTTTATACATATAACTTTTTTAATACTTATAACTTTTTTCATACTTATGACAAAAACTTTTTTATTTATACATTATTACTGCGGACAATCAAGAGGAAAAATCTTTATTGTTTTTTAATTAATACTCAAAATAAGCATTAGTGATTAAAATAATGATTAATATCCAGAATTAATATTAATTTTCAGAATAAAGATTAACCGGCAGCTGAATCCTGAGGCACGCCTGCCAATTTCGACTGATTGAGACACCACTTTAAATCTAAATAATAACAAAATCAACAACTTGAAAACTATTTTTTACGCAATCACTCTTTTAATAGAAACTTGCCACTGACTCGTAGGGATGAGTGGGAAGACGAAGTGTGAGAAGGAAAGTTATTGCTAATCAGCCTTCAGCTGTTTATTCAACTTTTTCAAAAAAAATACTATATTAATTGATGAATCAACTAATATAGTCACTCAGTATTAATATTAATATTATTATATTAACTTCGTAATATTCAGTTATTAATATAAGATTTCTGCTAAGTGAATGTGTGTGTGTGTGTGTGTGTGTGAGAGAGAGAGAGAGAGAGAGAGAGAGAGAGAGAGAGAGAGAGAGAGAGAGAGAGAGAGGGAGATCTAGAGACTCCCGAGAGAGAGAGAGCCTCCGAGAGAGAGAGAGAGAGAGAGAGAGAGAGAGAGAGAGAGAGAGAGAAAGAGAGCGAGAAAGAGAGAGAGAGAGAGAGAGAGAGAGAGAGAGAGAGAGAGCCTGTGACTCAGAGAGAGAGAGAGGGGGGGGGGGGGAGAGAGAGAGAGACTCTGAATCAACATAAGTTGAATTTATTAGGATTGTTAACAATATAATTTATTCTTAATTATAGTATTAGTCTCACGGCTGACAAAATTTAAACAGTCACAGTTCAGGTTCTGAGCAATTGAATGAAGAAATTCGCTTTTATGTTGTTGTTGTTGTTTTTTTTTTTTTTTTTTTTTTTTTTTTTTTTTTTCAACTTCAAATCATTTCTTGCTCAAGATTATTTTCTCAAACCCAGCCTCCTATCTTTGATATCAAATTGTTCAGACTCCTCCAGTTGAAAGTTGTCGCTCGTTCTCAACAACGAAGCAATTCTATATCGATGCCATGTTGACTATGTGAACGTAGGATCGAAAAATAGAAGAGCACCTCCAGGCGTCCATTGCTTTGCCGCGGTCTGCAATATGAATCAGTTGAAGACACCTCACGCGAGGTTTGGGTAGATGCCAATGAGATTCTGATCAGTCTACCAGTTTTTCAAGAAGGTCCTCCTTATCTTCCTCGGAGATGAAACCTGCAGCCATCAATTCAAAAGAATCAATCAGAATTTCATCGGCATCTACCCAAACCTCGAAGGCTTCGTAGCTGGAACTTGGGCAGGACGATCCAATAACTTCCTTGGGAAGTGTAGTGTTGCGGCGTTGGCTTGATCTGCGTAGCACCCAAGATGGCGCAAACGATAATCCAGCTAACTGACGAGCTGTCATATCGTTGATGGCATCGTTCGGGGCAAGTCGCGACAGCATTTGATCGATCCCAAAAACATGCACCAGAACGCGAGATTTCTTAGCAATCAGCGCGGGATCCTGGCTTAAATGATCTCAGCGCATCGACAAATGTAGAATAGCTGGGGCCATCCGTACGCAGAGAAATTCACTGCGCATATTTTACCCAGAGACGGCAGGTCGTTTTCCCGCAAGTACTCATTGATGGCGTTCAGCTTTGTTTCGTTTTCTTGAAGGGGCTTCCAGCGCAGATGCTCCGAGCCATTCTTGTCGCTGTCAATGCCAGGTTTCTCCTGCTCGGCGGCGAGGCTCTCACGTTCGTTGTCGCTGTCGACGCCAGACTGTTTCTGATCGGCTGCGAGGTTCTCACGTTCGTTGTCGCTGTCGACACCAGACTCCTGCTGCTTGGCGTCGAAGCTCTCACGTTCGTTGTCGCTGTCGATACCAGACTCCTGCTGCTTGGCGGTGAGGCTCTCACGTTCGTTGTCGCTGTCGACGCCAGATTCATTCTGCTCGGCGGCGAGGCTCTCACGTTCGTTGTCGCTGTCGACGCCAGACTCCTGCTGCTTGGCGTTGAGGCTCTCACGTTCGTTGTCGACGCGAGGGAGGTCCTCACTTCTATATGTCCTATATGTCCTATCGTTCCATTCTATTCTATCTATTCTATCTATTCTATCTATTCTATCTATTCTATCTATTCTATCTATTCTATCTATTCTATCTATTCTATCTATTCTATCTATTCTGTCTATTTTATCTATTCTACCTGTTTTATCTATTCTACCTGCTTTATCTTTTTTACCTATTCTATCTATTCTATCTATTCTATCTATTCTATCTATTCTATCTATTCTATCTATTCTATCTATTCTATCTATTCTATTCTTTCTATTCTTTCTATTGCATCTGTTGCATCTGTTCTATCTGTTTTATCTGTTCTATCTTTTCTATCTTTCCTATCTTTCCTATCTTTCCTATCTTTCCTATCTTTCCTATCTTTCCTATATGTTCTATCGTTCTATCTATTCTATCTATTCTATCTATTATATATATATATATAATTCTATCTATTCTATCTATTCTATCTATTCTATCTATTCTATCTATTCTATCTATTCTATCTATTCTATCTATTCTATCTATTCTATCTATTCTATCTATTCTTTCTGCTCTATCTGTATGTATGTATGTACGTATGTACGTATGTATGTATGTACGTATGTACGTACGTACGTACGTACGTACGTATGTATGTATGTATGTATGTATGCCACGGTATGTATGTATGTATGTATGTATGCATGCATGTATGTATGTATGTATGTATGTATGTGTGTACGCATGCATGCATGTAAGTAAGTAAGTAAGTAAGTATGTATGTATGTATGTATGTATGTATGTATGTATGTATGTATGTATATGTGTATGCATGCATGCATGTATGTATGTATGTATGTATATATGTGCGTGAGTACGCATTAGTGTATGTATGTATGCGTGTATGCAGGAAATATACCATCCAAAACATTCAGCGCATGTATGAGTACTTGGATTACATTCCAACGGTGCCACAGAGGCACAGAAAGTTTGTTGACGAGGCAGCTTACTCCGAACGCGGTCATACATACACGCGTACACACATGCACAGTGAATAGATGAATGGATGATTGGATGAATGGATGAGTGGAATATGAATGGATGGGTGATGATATTAATCTGTACATGTACAAGTGGTTATATTAATACTTAACATAAAAATTCCCATCCATCCATCACATCCATCCATCCTATCCCATCCATCCATCCCATCCATCCATTCCATCCATCCACCCATCCATCCATCCATCCATCCATCCATCCATCATGCATGCGTGCGTGTGTGTGTGTTTGAAAATTGTTCTCTTCCCATCATGCATGCATGCATGCATGCGTGCGTGCGTGCGTGTGTGTGTGTGTGTTTGTGTGCATAATGGTATCCTTCTATCCTTCAGATTTCATTGCGAAGAAGGGCTGCAAATCAAGGCCAGGTGATCGCATCGAGCTTGGCGACCTCGCATTGCATGAACAAAACGATGCATTCTACTCAGTTATCTTTTTAGCTTCGATCACGCACCCTAAAGGTGGCGCCCTACTCTCCATTTGTCAAGGCACCAACAAGGCGACCCACTTTGCGGATGCCATCCTCGGAGCTGTTCATGCGGGGCATCTGTTGGCGGGAGACAGGTTGATCCTCGATAACGCTGGAATCCATCGTGCCAAGAAGGTTATTTCTGCACTACGAGTAATTCTATCCGCTGTTGGTGTAGAGTTAGTATATCTGCCCAAATACTCTCCGGAGTACAATCCCGCCGAATTTGCATTCAATTGGACCAAGAGCAATCTCAAGCAAAACGTTATCGGAGAATCTTTTTTGGCAAGAATTGCGAATGCTTTTGCAGAGGAAGTGACTCTTGAGAGAATGACCAACGCGTACGAACACTGCATGCCGTAAATATGTAGAAATCAAAGTTTCTTTTATCAGGTTCACCTCTTGCACATGCCATAGTGACACTTGTGTTTTTTAAGCAGGTCCAAATCCTGCTAATATTGAGTGGTTTTTTTTTTTTTTTTTTTTTTTTTTTCAATCGGCTGCGGAAGGCAAAACAATTTTGATGTGTTTGTATTGTATGTAATTACTATCAACTGTTGCGGTGGCCGCCGCGCTAGCATAAGTCTCTCGAGTCTCAATATTAATATACGCAATATCGTATTTGGTTGTAATATTCATTGAAAGTTCATATTATTGTAATATTAATATTCAATTATAATAGTGCAGTCGGCGAGTCACGTAGCAATTGAATGTTTTTAGTTTTTCTCTTGCCTGAGTACAATAATATTATTAATATTAATATTAATATTGGAATTCTTAGTCTCTTGTTCACTTGCTGAGTTCGGTTCAATAGTCTGGACTCTCTCTTTTTTCGTTAAGCTTGTGATGAGTCGTTTTTTTTTGAAAGTTTCCACACTACAGTCACGGTTCTTCTAGTTCTTTTGACTTGCTTTTCCAGCTTATTAATGGGGCTCTAGAATCTGAGACTGACTCATTGATTTGTTAATTCTTAATTTGAAAGTTAATTCAAAAATTAACGACTATTTCTTATTCCTGTTACTAATTCTTATTTTGAGTATTGATTAAAAAACAATAAAGATTTTTCCTCTTGATTGTCCGCAGTAATACTATGATAATTTTTTTCATACTTAAAACTTTTTTCATATATATATTAATACAGTACATACTGATTTTCAATTTTTTTCAATAGATAAAACTTTGTGTAAACTTGAACTCTGAAGTATACGTGACTCTCAGAAGTTAACTTGAATTGCGAACTTCAGTCACATCAGACCAAAACTTGAATGTACACATATACGCCGCTATCTATACAAACAAAACTTTCTGACTCCGGCATCATTAAAATAGCAAATTTAATTACATTAGAAAAAAAATGAGAAAGGCCTCATCCTCGCCCTTCCCTGTGGCACACATCCACGTATGTACGTGCCTCCAAGATTAAAAATTCACTCCGTGAAAATGGTGTCACAGCTTACTAATCATATACCAAACACACCGTAGGCTCTCTTGCTCTACCTCCCTTTCTCTCTTCATCCCTCCCTGTCTCACTTTTCTCCCTCACTTTCCCCCCTATCCCTTTTCCACAGCTTACCAAACACACATACTCTCCACCCCCTCCCTCCCCCCCCCCCCCCCCTCTCTCTCTCTCCGCCGGAGTCTTATACACACACATACACACACATACTCAAACAACATTCACTTGCTGCATGACGGGAATTTCAATTTCTTCCAGAACTTTCGCGATTTTTTTCTGGGCAGACTTGGGAATTTGCCAGTAGCTGTGAGTTGGAAGTCAAACGTTTTGCATTCGCTCCACATATATACGTCCGTCGCTGCCTTTGACGGGAGTGATACTGCTCGCCCCTATCAAACTTCCACCTCTCAGTGCGAGTGCCTTGAAGTTCCCTACCTAAACGCCTAGCTGGCCCATAAGTGCCCGTCAGTGATACAAAATTAACCTTACCATGGGAAAGCCCTCCTCAAGCCAAAACCTCTGTACCTACCTAAACTCCGGTTTTCTCTAACCATCTATCTACTAGCTACCCAACTGCCTACTACCGGCGGCCAACTCTCAAAATCGGAAGAGTGGTCTTGACCATTGAACTCTACTCCGGTAAGGCCTTTGATATTCAGTTCTATGTCTGTCCAGAATACTCGGGGGGATTGCTGATTGGATTCAAGCAGCTCAATAAGATGAATACATTAATTGACTGCCGGTCAGGTTTGGTGCACTATGGGATTAGTGACGACGACGCGGAGGATATGGTGAGGGGGCGGGCTGCAATTTCTCTCTTCCATACGGATACTTACGCTGTGTCGTACACTAAACATGGCACGGACGGGGACGGTGACCCACATGCAATTGCGCGAAGCGCGAGGGTGCAGTTGGTCATACCGAAGCCATATCAGCACCCAGCGTTGGACAATTATTATAGGGATTTCGAGCCGGATAACCGCGAGTTGGCGGGGAAGGCTAGAAAAGTTGTTCGACGGTGGGAAAGGGCAACGGTGGATGACTTAATTCAGGGCCGTAGTGCCCAGATTATGGCCTGCACTATGGAAGAACACAACATGGAGGTGGAAGCGGGGATGGATAGGTTCAGGGATGGTAAGAAGGGGCCTTACGTGTTCCTTCAGAACCGGTACTGCTTCCATGCGAAAGCATCACAAATCAATAGGCCGTTGTTTGAGCCGCTGATGGCAATGCGGGTCTCAACGGGTGCAACGGAGGATGAGATAATTGATTTCGTGGGGAACATGTGGGGTGACAACCTCTTTGTCCGCGGAATTCCGGGGAGACTGCAAGTTGCTCACGATTCGTCGAAGTATTTCGAGGGTGATAAAACGTTTTCCATTGTCTTACCGTTCCATGAAAAGGCTCTATGGGCGGATAAATTTTTGGACCGGATGATGGATCACCCAATCCCGGTGCCATCTAGGAAGCCACATTTGGTGATTGCTTGTAGATTTAGGCACTAGGGAGCAGGGGCTGACATGTCGGAACTCACTTAAGGGAATTGACCTTCAGAAAATACGTGAGCAGGCATTCACGTGGTTCACGGGGTTTTATACAAAGAAGGCACCCATTCAGTACGCCTTGATTCTGGATCGAATGACAAATCTTGGTAAATGGGATGAGTTTTCGGAAGTCAAGTACCATCAGAAGGAGGTAGATGCCCTTCGGGGATGGCCTGGTGGTGGATGCGTGGACGGACATGGCGGAGGCGCCCGACCTTAAAAGTCGGAAGGACGCCCAGTCATGGGAGGAGAGAATGGCGCAAATGCGGGCGGATTGGAAAGGAAGTGAGGAAGATCTCAAGTGCCTTCAGGAGGTGATGGCCAAGGAAAAGGATATCTTTGATCCGCCTAGACCGGGCACGGTCAAGCATTTTGAGGCTCATCTCATCACAGAACCATCCATTCCATGAGTCGAGTCCTGACTCCTGTGAGAAGGATTACCTGTGGGTATTGCCTGGACTCCCAGCCCCTTCGGCTTAGTCAAAATCGGCGCTGGTGAACTCGTCCTCCCCTGTCAGTGAGTCACAACACCATCCCCATCAGTATCCACGGACGAATCCGCTTTTCCCATCCCACAGTTGTCTCTCAACTGGCACTTACCAGCGTGAGCTTCACCCTCCTCCACCTCGGAGATTTCCATCCCCGTTTCCTCCGCCTCCTCCTTGGAAGCCGCCGCCACTTTAGCCTTCTTGAGCGGCCGGCCACTTTCCCATTTCTTGAGTCGCTTCTTGCCCCGGAAGCCGCCTCCTCCCCCACGGCTTCCGCGCCCTCCGCGGCCACCGCCCCCAGCTCCCCGCAAGGACTTGGCTGCCGCATCGAACTGCACCAATCGGGCCTGGATCAGATGGCGCACCTTCTGATCCTTGATTTTCAGCTTGCCCTTGTTGCGGATGGCCCTGACAGCCTCCCAAATCTTAGCGCCATCGTTGGCGGATTCCAACGTCCCCTCCAGGACCCTCAAATCCTTGTCCTTGTCGGAGTGAAGGCCAGAGCAATCCTCTCTCTTCGGGCACATGTAGCCCTTGAAGTAGAAGTTCCAGCAGAGAATACGACCCCGGGTATGAGAGGGAGTGGCACCCTTGGGCTTGATGCAGGAAGGGGGAGGAATACGCTCATCGTTTTCCTCTTCGTCCTCCTCCTCTTCCTCAACCTCTCTTTTGCTCTGTTTGCCATAAACCCCCTTTTGAGTTTTAGGAATACGGCGTCTTCCAGCCCCTCCACCCGACTGGATGGCAAGCACCTTTCCGCTCTGCTTGTCCTCCATCTGGCTCCTAGCCACCGCCGCCAATGCCTTCGAAAGCCCGGTCGAGGTGACCAGCGAATCTTCCCATGCCCTCTCGGCAAGTAGGAAGTCCTTCCACATGTCTCTTCCGGACTTGTATCCGTCAGCAAAATCCTTCCATACCGAGGATTGGTCTGTCGTGAAGTCGACATTGACCGGGATCGTTGCCGCCCACTTGTTACCTGGCCAACCATTTAGAATGGCCCGGTAAACGCACGGGTCGTGCTGATAGATCCTTGCCAGCAAGTGTCGGATGAAACGTTTGAGGCTCATGAAGAACGCGTTGTCCTTCTTCAGCTTCTCCAGCTCTGCACAAAATCCCCCCGCGACCCTCACCTGTCTCTTGCTCGTCACCGCTAACGCATTCCCAACCACCTTGGAAATGTGCCCCGTTAGCATGACTTCACTAATCAAGTCCCAATGACTCCCGTAAGTCACGAGCAAACCAATGAGCGAATGCATCATCGCGTGACACTGTCTTGGAAAGCCTAATTGACCCCTTTTCCTGATACACATCACGACATTCCATTTCCTTGTTCATCCCCTTTTGGATATTGTCTGCCGTAAGGATCTCCATAAGGTCCGTATCCGTGCACTGACGAAGGATATCCACCAAGGCCATCGGCGACTCGAAATTGTTCTCTTCAACAACTGACTGAGAACATTGATCGCCTTGCGTAACAATGTGAGCCCATATAGAACAAACAGTTCACCTGCCGGGTAAACCATATCGTCGGCCTCTTATCCCCTTGACCCCGGCTGGAATGCAACAGGAGTAAACTTATCGAGGAATAGCGTCATCCTCTTCCTCTCCTGCGCATAACGCGTTGCCGGGTCTGTGGGATCATCCTCCCTTTTCTTGATCACCGCATATCTCTTTTCATACAATGCGTATTTTTCAACGCAAACCTCCACGGCCTTTACGACCTCCATTACGTACAAGAGATATCGGTAGAGGTTTTCGTGAGCCTGCTCCCTCGCCAGAGCCAAAAGTTCAGCCTCCGCCACAGTAGCTGCAGCATTCCTGATTTTGGTCTGTGCGAGTACCGCCGCCTCTGCCTCCCCCAGCAGAAGACGCAGGCATCTGTTGGCTTGGTTAGCCACCGAGTCCTCCTTCCTCATTAACTCCAATTTCTCCATGAAGCCTTCCACATGGACGAGGTCCAAGGCATCAGGTGTCTTTTTCCCCCACACCTTGGTGTCCTTCATCCATTTGGCCTCCTTCATTTTATCCTTAGCGGCATTCCAATTCTTAACCGCCTTGGTGAACGCATGAGCCACCATGGGCCAAACCTCGTCCTTGAAGAAAGTATTTGTCATGGTAATGTCAAAGGTTTCCCCCTTCAGGGTCTGTCCTGACACTCCCATAAAATTCCTCCTTTCAGTTGTCCGTCGATTCCATCCCCGTCATGAGGAATGGGACATCAAACTGTTCAGAAGGAATAGGCGTCGGATAGCATTCCTCATCCGAGCTCTCAAACCTTGTATGACCCACCATCTGCAGTTCATGGAGGTGCATGGACACGAACATCTTAGCCACCATCCTCCTAATCTGCATGGGTATCAAAGTTTTTAGCCTAGGTTCGCTAGGTGAATAAGCCGTTATGGCAAAGGAGGCCGCCCCCCACTTAGCCAAGCCACCGCTTTCGGCCTTCACCCAATCGAACACCTCCCGATCCCGTAATCTGTCTTTGTACTTACTTGCCAAAGGGACAAAGTGTTGCTGCTCCGTGGATCCTACTATGTAGTTCGATGCTACATGTAGTAGAAAATCCCCCACAGCCTTCCCCTACAACGGCTTAATACACGGATCCTTGTAAGGATCGTATGTCGCCACCGTTGTCATGATGACCTCCTAGGTGCAAGGTCCAAGTTTCGAGATCAGGGTCCTTCCCTGTAGATCTCCGAAACCCCCCTTACCACCTACAGTTTCCCTTTCCTAAGACGACTGAAAGCACTATCTCACACGACCAGCACAGAGTACTGATCGTCGAGAAGCTACTTGAGACCCTCACCAAGACACAGTCAATAACAGTGACTGAGCTTGTTCCCACAGAGTGCGTCGTTCCAAACTCCAGATCCTATGAGTTCGAAAAGGCAAAGGGACTCGAGTCCAAATGTAACAAGACCTTGGTCTTACCCTTACGAGCTCAAGGAAAAATGGAATTTAATAATAAACACAACTGGTTCAAGGCTAACCTGAGGGCCACTTCAATAATAGAAAGGGAAGTCAGAATTGAACCCAAACAACAAGCCAGAGGGAAAAACCGATAAAAACGGAGTGTCACTTTGATATTGTCAACTGACACGATTCGTTACGTCCGTAACCTGCACAAATGCCAAAACATACCTACAAACAACAACACATAAGAGCAATTTTCCTTATTTTCAAACTTCATAAATTCCCAGTCACGGGAAAAACGCAGTGACTAAATTTCACGGAATTTCCTTACAAATTTTCCCCTTCAAACTGTTACTCAGCTACATTTGCTACAAAAGGTTCGGGTCAGCGCTATTAAGGTGGGAGGTTAATGAATGAAAATGCCACAGCTTTGTGTAACTTAGGTGACATCCTAACAATCTTCACCACTGACTCAGGTAAACGGTTAAGTGTAAGTTGAATATATGATTGAGGATTTAAAGCCCTATGTGGTCCAAGGCCGCGGCTTCCAAGCTTCCCTCATACACTCAAGTTTATCCTGTAGTAATATAAGATTAAAACCGGAAGTATTCTTCAAAAGCGGAAATGTCACGGTAGTAAGAATTCATCATCCTTAAAATACATTTAATATTAATAACAAAGAATCGAGTCACTTCCACGAGCCCGTCAGTAACTTTCAAAACTAATAGCGAAATAACGATTTACAGTATATGGGCCAGTGTTAAATTGTAGATGCGAATGTAGCGAGCCGCCGGAGGCCGGTTCATAGTTGAATAGCCGGCGTTTCCCCGAGGTGCGGATATTAATATCAACTTATTTTTCAACACTTCATTTTGTTTCACTTCCGCTTTTGTATCTCAGCCTCAATCTTTTACAGTCTACTACACCACTTCCATTCTATCGGAGGCTCTTCTGCTTCCCACGCAAGGCTCTACGAGTGGCAAATATTTTATTAAAACAGTGATTGCGTAAAGTAAGGTCTTAACTTGAACTTCACTAGCTTCACTGACTGACAAAGGCCTGTGTCTCCTCACTCAAGTTGAACCGGTCCCTACTAGTGGCAAGTATTTTCTTATTTTTGAATTAAACGACTTTTCGGACTTTTAACAATTGAAGAACGCTTGTTTTACGTTGAGGTGA
>WBZZ01004530.1:5000-32500 GCA_019918135.1 Paulinella micropora
GAGAGAGAGCCCGGGGGGTGCTTGGTACTTTACTTTACTTCACTTGACCTTACTTTACTTTACTTACTTACTTACTTACTTACTTACTTACTTACTCTTACTCACTTACTTATACTAACTTGCTTACTTTTTTATTATTAAATGCATAAATGCATAAATAACATACATACATACATACATACATATATACATTTATGCATACATACATACATACATACATACATACATACATTCCCTTGTCCCTTGTCCCTTGTCCCCTGTCCCTTGTCCCTTGCCCTTGCCCCTTCCCCTGTCCCTTGCCCCTTGCCCCTTGTCCCTTGTCCCTTGTCCCATGTCTCTTGTCCCTTGTCCCTTGTCCCTTGTCCCATGTCTCTTGTCCCTTGTCCCTTGTCCCTTGCCCTTGTCCCTTGTCCCTTCTCCCAACAATAAAAACAACAACCCTAACCCCAACAATAACAACAACAACCCTAACCCCAACAACGACAATAACAACCCCAACAACAACAACTACCCTAACCCCAACAACAACAACAACCCTAATAGTAACCCCAACAACAACAACAACCTAACCCCAACAACAACAACAACCCTAGCCCCAACAACAACAACAACCCTAACCCCAGTAACAACAACCTAACCCCAACAAAAACAACAACAACCCCTAACCCCAACAACAACAACAACCCCTAACCTCAACAACAACAACAACCCTAAGCCTGCATGCATGTCATGCATGCATGCATGTATGAAATGTATCTATGTATGTATCTATGTATGTATCTATGTATGTATCTGTATGTATCTATGTATGCATGCATGTATGCATGCATGTATGCATGCATATATGCATGCATGTATGCATGCAATAAGGCATACATGCATGCATGCATGTAAAATGCATGTAACATGCATGCATGCATACATGCAAGCATACATGCGTGCATACATGCATGCATACATGCATGCATACATGAATGTATGCATGCATGTATGCATGCATGTATGCATGCATGTATGCATGCATGTGTGCATGCATACATGCATACATGCATGCATGCATGCATGCATGCATACATGCATGAAATGCATGCATACTGTATGCATGCATACATGAATGCATACATGCATGCATACATGCATGCATACATGCATGCATGTATGCATGCATGCATGTATGCATGCATGTATGCATGCATGTATGCTTGCATGTATGCTTGCATGTATGTATTCATGTTACATGCATGCGTATGCATGCATGTATGCATGTAATATTGCATGCATGTATGCATGCATGTATGCGTGCATGTATGCGTGCATGTATGCATGCATGCATACATGCATGCATGCATGCATGTATGTAGCATACATGCATGCATGCATACATGCATGCATGCATGCTTATATGCATGCATGTATGCATGCATGTTTGCATGCATGTTTGCATGCATGCATACATGCATGCATGTATGCATGCATGCATGCATGCATAGATGCATGCATGTATGCATGCATGTATGCATGCATGCATGCATGCATGTATGCATGCATATATGCATGCATGCATGTATGCATGTATGCATGCATGCATGTATGCATGTATGCATGCATGTATGCATGCATTCATACATGCATGTATGCATGCATGTATGCATGCATGTAATACTATGCATGCATGTATGCATGCATGTATGCATGCATGCATGCATGCATGTGTGCATGCATGTATGCATGCATGTATGCATGCATGTATGCATGCATGTATTCATGCATACATGCATGCATGTATGCATGCATGTATTCATTGCACGCATGCATGTATGCATGCATGCATGCATGCATGTATGCATGCAAGTAATACTATGTATGCATGTATGCATGCATGTAATACTATGCATGCATGTATGCATGCATAAATGTATGCATGCATGTATGCATGCATGTATGCATGCATGTATGCATGCATGTATGCATGCATGTATGCATGTATGTATGCATGCATGTATGCATGCATGTATGCATGCATGCATGTATGCATGCATGTATGCATGCATGTATGCATGCATGTATGCATGCATGTATGCATGCATGTATGCATGCATGTATGCATGCATGTATGCATGCATGTATGCATGCATGTAATAATATGCATGCATGTAATAATATGCATGCATGTAATAATATGCATGCATGTATGCATGCATGTATGCATGCATGTAATACTATGCATGCATGTATGCATGCATGCATGTATGCATGCATGTATGCATGCATGTATGCATGCATGTATGCATGCATGTATTGATGCAAGTGATAGTATTACATGCATAGTATTACATACATGCATGCATACATGCATGCATAGTAATACTATTACATGCATGCAGACATGCATGCATACATGCATGCATGCATACATGCATGCATGCATACATGCATGCATACATGCATGCATACATGCATGCATACATGCATGCATGCATACATGCATGCATACATGCACATGCATACATGCACATGCATACATGCATGCATACATGCATGCATACATGCATGCATACATGCATGCATACATGCATGCATACATGCATGCATACATGCATGCATGTAGCATGCATACATGCATGCATACATGCATGCATACATGCATGCATACATGCATGCATAGTATTACATGCATGCATACATGCATGCATGCATGCATGCATACATGCATGCATACATGCATGCATACATGCATGCCTTGCATGCATGCATTGCATGCATGTATGCATGCATGTATGCATGCATGTATGCATGCATGTATGCATACATGCATGCATGCATGCATGTATGCATGCATGTATGCATGCATGTATGCATGCATGTATGCATGCATGTATGCATGCATGTATCTATGTATGCATGCATACATACATGCATGCATGCATACATACATGCATGCATGCATGCATGTATGCATGCATGTATGCATGCATGCATGCATGCATACACATGTATGCATGCATGTTATCATGCATGTATGCATGCATGTATGCATGCATGTATGCATGCATGTATGCATGCCTCACTTCACCTCGCCTCGCCTCACTTCACCTCACCTCGCCTCACTTTGCCTCAGCTCACTTCACCTCACCTCGCCTTACTTTGCCTCACCTCACCTCACTTTCCCTCACCTCACCTCACCTCGCCTCGCCTCAACTTGCCTCGCCTCATCTTGCCTCACCCCGCCTCACTTCGCCTCACTTGACCTCACCTCACCTCACCTTGCCTCACCTCACCTCGCCTCGCCTCGCCTCACCTCACCTTGCCTCGCCTCGCCTCACCTCACCTCACCTCGCCTCACCTCGAGTCACGTCACCTTACCTCGCCTCACCCCGCCTCACCCCGCCTTACCTCACCCCGCCTTACCTCACCTCGCTGCAGCTCGCCTCGCGATCGCCTCACCTCGCCTCACTTCACCTCACTTCGCCTTACTTCACCTCACCTCGCCTCATTTCACCTCACCTCACCTCACCTCACCTCATCTCACTTCGCCTCACTTCGCCTCACTTCGTCTCACTTCGCCTCACTTGACCTCACCTCGCCTCACCGCGCTTGGTGTATGCACTTGCACATTCGGTGACGTCTTGCAAGAGGTTGCTGGGACTGCGGAATAACCTCGGCTTAGTGCAGTCTTGCCCTCAGGAGCTCCATCGGTGGCCCCGATCATCAGGCGAGAGACTGACACGGGGGGGTGGAGGACCTCGAACAAGGGTATTGGAGGCTTATGTCCGTTGAGGATATGCCATTAGCTGCATCAGTACGCCTCAGATATAGTATTATTATATTATTATTATTATTATTATTATTATTATTATTATTATTATTATTATTATTATTCTGGAGGGGTGCACAAGATGGCACTCCATGGGAAGAGGAGGTGGTTGGGCCTCTCCCCACGAAGGTGACCGCTTGGGGAGGGCGGTCACCGGGATATGCGCAACTCTCAACTGGGCATTTACTCGGTAGGGGTTCGGCCAGGCAGGTTGTGGGGTTGTCTGTTGGATTGTTGGTTGGCTCGTTTTTCTTGGCTGTTGGTTTGGGTCTGGTTTCCTGGTTAGCCCATTTTCGCCGAATTTCCTGCCGAGTAAATGCCTGGGTGCTTCCAGTTCCGGTTTGGTGATCTTGTTGAGGTGAGCATTCGGAGGAAACAGTACCGAGATGGGTTGAAGATAGGATTCACATTGAACCGAGATGGGGCTGAGTTGACCTGTTCCAACTCGGCTCCATTTCGGCTTCATGTTAATCCTATCTTCATCCTATCTGGGTTTTGTCTCCTCCCTATCTTCGCTTCTTCGGGGTTGCCTAACTGGAACACATGATGAGCGCACGTTGGAGAGGGGCTTCAGTCGGTCCCAATGCCTTGCCAGTGCCTTGCTGCGTTGCCGTGCCTTGCCCCATGCATTCACACCTTCCACCGTTGCATTTCTAACTGAGCAGCTTCGGCTGGGATTACTATACTTGTCTGTAAGACCCTATAGAACATCCACGACGCCTAAAAGTACTAGTCCCTTTTGCCTCAAGTGCATGAGGCAAATTGATAAAAGAGTGAGGCAAATTCCAGCAAGTTTTATGCTTGTTTTCTGTATTTTTTTGATAATTAAACATTACTAGATAATAAAAAATGAAATTTAAATGAAATTTCAAGTTGGTAGGTAGTGAAAAGAAGCAAATATGGATGCAAAAAAAGGTGACATAGTGGCAAAATATTTGCCTCAAGTCTGCCTCGATTTTGCATCATTTTTGCATAAAAACTTATGTAATTTTCAACAAATAACTTTGTTTTAATAAAATAATGAATTTATATATGATTTTGTTGCATTTTTCACAAGAAAATATTGGTGGCAGGTGGCACCTGGTGACTCACATTTTCATGACTGGTGACAGTATTATTACACTAAGTCAAAATGGAAAAACATTAGTAGAAGATGATTACCGCTTTCTTACAGTCATTTTTTACAATGCCTGTAAGAAATCTGTCTTTTAGGACCAAATCGCCAAAAATCACCATCATAAGAAATTAAAGAGAAATCAAGTAGAAATCAAAAAGGAAGCGAAAAGGAAGAAGGAAATTACCTTAGTAGTAGCAGACACCACCACTCTCATCCATTGACCTACCCCACAACATAAAGTTAGTAGGGCTTTTTAAGTAATATTGAAGTTTTAGTGTTTAAAAACACAGGAGGTAAGACAGGCTATTTTTTGAACCCTACCTGCCAAGGGGTTTTATTGTTCGGCAATCATCGGTTGAATTTGTTTTTGTCTGTTGTGAATTTTTCGTCTTACTATTAGTATAGCTTCGTCTAATCTCTTTCTTTCGCTCGTAATCGTTCTCAACACATCGTTCATATCGTCTGGTCTCGTTATCCCAGCCCGAATATGTAATCCTTTATTTATCCAACTATTATATTTCGTGATTTCTTCAATCAACGAAATAGTTAGTTCTTTTACTCCCTTCGCTATATCAACATCTTCTCTCGCTTGCTTTATTTTCTTTACTTGTTTTTGTAGAGCTTTTATTTCTTGCTCATTCTTGGCCTTCTTTTTTTCAAGAGACTGAATTTGTTTGTCAATATTTTTGTTTTCGCCAACTAATTTCTCTATTTGCCCCTCTTGTAATTCCAAATCATTTCTCGTTTTTCTTCTTTTTATTCTTCTTTCAACATCTTCATCAGTCTCTGGGGCAGAGCGGGAGATTAGACTAATACTATCGTTGGACATCTTTATTTCTTTTTATTCTTTCTTTTCTGACCTAACCAACAAGGACAGAAGGAAGCCAGAAGGAAAATTGCCCATTAAAGTATGGCTGACAATACCTATTTACCTATCATAATTAGTTAACCGCAATTCACGGTTAAAATAATCGCGATAATTATGTCGGCCCTTCGGACCCCCTAAATAAAAAAGGAAATTGCTAAAAAAAACCGCCAACCTAAACCGAAATCACGTGTCAAGAAAAAAGAATTCTCGTCAATCTCCCAAAATCTCCCAAGTCAAGAAGTGGGAATGGAGCAGCTGGCGGACATTTTCAACGATGCGAAGCTGGACGACCCAGCCCCAGGCCAGCCAGCCCCAGCCGAGCCCGCCCCTGGCCAGCCAGCCCCAGTCCCAGCCCCTGACGACCAACCGCGGTGGATTGGCGATGTGAAACTTGTAAGACTAAACAAGGAAGAGAAGGACTATGTCGTCAAGATAAAGGAAAGTTTTCTCTTGTCAGACAAAGAAGTGGTGATGAGCAAAGAAGGGAGAGAATTCAAAAATGAGGCGGGCTCTATGTTTCGTTCCGTCAAAATTGATGGCGGTATAAAGAAACCATCACACCAGAAATATTTTTTGGTAGGGGAAACAGGAGGCGAAGCAACCGTATTTCCATCATTGACCTCTATCAACAAAAAATACAAAAACAATATGGATGATATTCAGTTTATATTACCAATTTGTGGAAATTGGAGGCGTGTAATTCGCAGAGTATAATTAAAGCAACTAGGATAATTTGTAGAAAATACTTATTTCACCCCTAAGTATTTTTTACAATTTATCTATTTTTTCATCGGTTGGTTCATTAAATCATTTTTCTCACTCACAAATCAAGTATTACTCTTGCTTTTCTTTCTCGTTTGCTAGTTCGGACATTCTCCGGTTGGATGTCTTCCCGGTTTAATAATTCTTTCGTTTTCTTTTCTTTTGTTAGTTCTTTAACTTGTTCGTTTATTTGTTTTTCTTCGTCCGCCGGTTTATCAAATTTGGTCTTCAATAGTTCCCTAGGACTGACTAACTCGTCTGAATTGAGTATTAACTTGAAGCCCTTACGACCAACTACTGTAAATATCTGCTTACTGTATTGTCGGCCCCCCTTTGAAAATAAATTCCTTTTTAACTCCTTTCTCACTCTATCGCCCTTTTCAAATTCGTCAATTAGACCGTCCCGTTGAATAAGTTGTTTATTTTTATTAACACCCTTAAATACATCAATCGGTCTATTTTGAATTGTTCTATGAAACCTCATATTATAAGCATCAACCATATCTTCAATCCAAGAAACCCAATCAAAATTACCATTAGTTTCAAACAGAATATCAAGCCACCGTCTAATGGTTCTTATTACTCTATCTACGATAGCAAGAGCCCTATGGTCGCCAATTTCAACCGTCCTATGGTCAATATTGTTTTCTCTGAAATAATCTTTTACCATTCCTTTATATTCACTTCCACTATCGGTAGTAATGCTTTCCGGTGTATATGGTATTGATTTTAAAGCCATATAAACTTCCTTAGCCGTTTTGTTTTTAAGTGGTTTAATGATTAAAAATCTGCTGTGAGTGTCAATCCAAAATAACATCCAGGCATAACCTTTATTTCCTTTCTTGTCTTTAAGTTTTGACATATCCGCTAAATCAACAAATACTTGTTTAAGTGGTTTGTCCGACCATATCGTATTCCATTTATCTGTTGGTAATCTTTTTTGATAATGAATTTCAAGTGCTTGTTGCTCCTTTCTTTCATCCACATCCTCCACAACTTGATTATTTCCTGTATGCTTATGGTCCATTGACCCGACTTTTTTGGTGAAGCTTTTTTTCAAAAAAGGTTCCTATATTAGAACTTCAAAAATATCTTTGAAACATCATTACTTTCTTTTTTTGACTTCTCTGGTTGTCCCGCATAAACATTAACATTAACTCGGCCAGTCTTCTTACCTTTACCTTTCTTAGGCTGTTCCTCTTCTTCACTTTCGCTCTCACTCTCACTCTCTTCTTCCACTTTCTTTTTTACCACTTTCTTCGCCTTCTTCTGTTTAATCTTCAATTTCATACCCGCAACTCGTTGGGCAATTAGGTCAGCAAAGTCCTGTTCAACCTCTTCTTCCGAACTGCTCTCCTCACTTTTCTCACCATCCCGCCCATCAATCATATCTTTCGCTAACTGTTTCTTAGCTGTGTGGTCCATCTTTTCGTCATTGGTCATTTCTTTCACATTTTTAGCCTCTTCCTCCGCGAGCAATTCCCTAGCCCTCTCAATCTTTCTTTGCTTAGCCTTTTCCTTTCGCCTCGCATTAGCGATTTTAAGATTTTCTACCGAAGATTTACCAGGCATAACTGCTTGCTATGGGGCATAACTGCTTGCTATGGGTTGCTATATTTTCCTAAATATAATATTTTAATTAAGATAATATATACAATGAGCAGTCAATACAAATCGCTCTTAGGATTGAGCGAAATCGCGACAGACAGCCTATCAATCGCAAATTTAGATTTAACGAACACAAACATAGTGGGCTTATACACAGATAGGGTGCCAGAAGATGCTGACCCCGTAAATCTTTATTTTACTAATAGCCGATTTGATGCGAGGTTGGCTTTAAAATCAACAACGGACTTAAAAGAAGGCACTAATCTATACTATACTGATGGTAGGTTTGATGCGCGACTAACTACTAAATCAACCACTAACCTAGCCGAAGGCACTAATTTATATTATACTAATGCTAGGTTTGACACTCAATTAGCAACAAAGAGCACAACCAACTTAACAGAAGGAACTAACTTATACTACACCACAGCAAGGGCTAATACAGATTTTGACACAAGGATAGCAACTAAATCAATAGATGCTTTAAGTGATGTAGTCATAACAGGCACCCCCGCTGATAATCAACTGCCCATTTACAGCACGGGGCAATGGCGAAATGTTGCTTCTCCTTTTCTTAGATTGGATGGCCTCACTATGATGTTTGGAAATTTAAATATGGGAGGTTTTAATGTAGTAAATGTAGGTAATGTTGATGGTATTGATGTTTCGGCTCTTGATAGTTCCGTGGTTAAACTAACAGGAGACCAAACCATAACAGGAAACAAAACATTTACTACTTATGTGGTGGTAAAAGACTCAAATCCATTAAACACAGGTAAGTTATTCTTCAATTACAACAATAATATGGGTTCTATTTATTCGTCGGATGCGGGTGGAGCCACGGGTTATCCACTAACTATTGTAGGCTCGTCCATACTTTTTGCTCCAACAACAGGTGGTGGAATGACATTGACAAATAATGTTTTAAATTTTAACAGCACAACGGCAATCAGCGGACTGCCCGCACCATTCTATGATGGCGATGCTTCAACAAAAGCATATACCGATACGAAACTGGCAAAGGACGGCACAGTGGCTATGACGGGTAGTTTAAATATGGGTGGATTTTCAATAACAAATGTGAATTTGGTTGATGGTATTGATGTTTCGGCTATTGATACCGCAGTCGTCAAACTAACAGGAGACCAAACCATAGCGGGTATTAAGACATTTAGCAGTATAATAAATGCGAGTGCGGGGATTGATATGAAAAGCCAAAGCATAACAAATGTTAATCTTGTTGATGGTGTGGATGTTTCTGCCCTTGATACTTCGGTTGTCAAACTAACAGGAGACCAAACCATAGCAGGGAATAAAAAATTTACTTCAACAATAGAAGTGCGGGGTGCCACAGGTCCAGCCGCTTTTGATGGTATCGGTATTGCCTTTGATACGGCGACAAATATAGGAGAGATTGTGGCACAAAAAATAGCAACCGCGGCCTATTATCCAATACAAATAACAGGGTCATATGTTGATTTATATGCTGGGGATAATGTAATAGCGACAGCAACGGGCACTACACTATCTTTAAACAACAGAAAAATTACAAATTTGGCCACACCAACAGCAACAACGGACGGAGCAACAAAAGGATATGCGGACACATTAGACGGGCAGAATGTAAAAATAACAGGAAACCAAACCATAGCAGGAATTAAGACATTTAGCAGTGGGCTTGAAATAGTAGGAAATTCGTTAAATGCGGCCACAAAAGGAACATTCGTGGTCTTTAATTCCACAGCCAATATAGGAACTATCGGTTGCCTTGATATGGGCACGGGTGTAAATTATAACTTTGAAATAAATGCGAAAAAAATAAGTTTCATTATTGATGGGGCGATTGTCGGTTGGGTAAATGCTTCGGGGCTAGATTGTAATAGTAGCAAAATAGCGAACCTTGGAACTCCGACATTATCAACGGATGGAGCAACAAAAGGATATGCGGACACATTGGACGGCCAAAATGTAAAACTATCAACAGACCAAACCATAACAGAAAGTAAAACATTTAATGGTGCGAGCACTGTGATAAAATATCTAACTTTAACGAACAATGCTGATTTTAATAATCAAACTATCACTAATGGTGGAAATATAACATATAATGGGGCGAGGATATTAAACCAAAACGGAGGAGATATCTTTTTCAGTCAGACATCAGGTGATTACCAATATTTCTTATATACTCTAAATACGGCTTCAAGCGGAACCGCGAACCAACGAGGCTACCTATTCACTAATGTAGCGGCTGATGTAAAAGGGGCGGGACTTTATATTTCAAAACTTTTGGATAATAAAAGTGCTTCGTCTGACATTGTCCGTTTTAACAATGCTGGCGGTATGCGGTTTTATGGTGCTTTGGATATGAACTCAAACAATATAACAAATGGTGGAACAATAACGGGAACTACATTAACGGCAACTGCTGGGATATCAACAACAACTTTAACGGCGAGCGGATTAATAACAGCAAATGCGGGTATATCAACAACGACAGCAACCGCAAGCGGATTATTAACAGCGACAGGAGGGTCTAGCATAGTTATACAAGGAAATACGAATGGAGGTAATACGAGAGGAATATTTTTGTGGGACACTGGCAACACCAGTTATGGTATTTATATGGCTTCAAATGGGGGAGCTACAAATACCAGAAGTCTAGCGGGAGGGTCTGCGGTTGCTGGAAACGATTTTACTTCTTTCGCCGTTAGATTTAGAGTTAGCAATGTTTCAACCGATGGTTTTATATGGGAGAACTCGTCCGAACAATTGTTAATGTCATTAAACGGGGCAAATGGAACACTATGGACAAAAGGGTTAATAACGGCTAGTGCGGGTATATCAACAACAACATTAACAACAACCGACAATATAGTAGTAGGAGCGGGTAAAAGTGTGATTATTGATAGAAGTGCTGTTGCTAATAATAAACTGGTTTTATATGATAGTGGAACACCTTCAACAACTGGATTTTATGGATTTGGTATTGCTAGTAATACATTAATTTATAATGTTAATGCTTCAACGGATAGCCACGTATTTTACTATGCTGCAACAAATGAATTATTTAGAATTAACAACACAGCAATCACCGCTTCAAAGTCAATAATTCTTCCAACAACTTCTAGCGGTAATTTATTAATAAGACAAAGACCAACTTATACTAACGACCCGCTACTACATTTTAAATCAGGAGGATATACGAATTATGGAGTGCTTACATCTTCAACTGGTTTGCTCCATGCTTGGACTACTACAAATACCAACAGCGAGCCGTCTGGTAGTTATAATTATATTCCGCTAAATGGTGCTTGGACAAACTCCTCGGACAGGAGGCTAAAATCAGATATTAACACATTAGACTGCGGGGATTGTTGCGAGAAACTAATGAAAATAAATTGTTGCTCATATTATTTGAAATCAGACGAAAAGAAAGAAAAAAAGAACCACGGATTTATTGCTGATGAAGTTAAAAAAATATTTCCTGAATTTGTATCTGAAAGTGGAATAAAAGCAGACGACGGAGAAAGCTACCTTGAAGGCATAACATATACAAGTTTTATACCGATATTGGTCAGCGGATTTCAACATACAACTGAAAAGGTGATTTATTTAGAAAAGCAAAATAATAATCTAACTAATGATATAGCTGACTTAAAAAAACAATTAGCAGAAATCCGTAATAACAATGCCCCCTAGATTACACCCTCCACCTCCACTCATTGATATGGCAGACGGCGAACTAACACCAGAGTTGAAGAACCGTGTTTTGGATATCTCGTTGAAGAATGAAGAAAAAAAAGTAGAGCACGAATTGGAAGATAACTGGAATTGTTGTTGTATAAAAAACAGACCGACTGATAGCAGACTTATTAAATACTTATTTCAAATGGGTATCATTATCGCCATCATCACCCTTTGTATCGTGAGGTTGTCTGAAAAGAACTTACCGTGCGAGACAGCCAACACTTATGTGGGTATTTTAACACTATTAATAGGCATCTGCCTTCCTAGCCCATCTTCAAGTAAGAAGTGAGCATTCATACGAATAGATTTTATACCAAGAGCTATCACCCGCACAGATTAGCGGAATAGCTTCATCAAAACTAACACACCAATCACTGAAAGGTTTATACACACATCCTTTTTGGATACAATAAACACAACTTTCATTTTTTTTATCGCTGACCCGTGAATAGAAATCGCAGGCAGTCCGAGCAGAAATATTAATTAATAAAAAGTTTATAAGCAGTAATATAGAGGGCATCGCAAATGACTGACTATAAATATCAGCGGATTATTTTTCTAAGTAATGATTTTGCTGGTGGTAGCAAGACATTTGACAAAAATATTCAAATGAACTTTACCCCAACCAGAATGAATGTTAAGTTTATCCACTATATGAATGACTTGACTGAAACGAAAACGAAAATCCTTTATATGGACCGTATTGGAATTATCGGCACATTCGCCGACAGCACCACGGCAAACATTTCAAATCTCGGTTATAATCTTGGAAATATCGGCTGGACTGACGGGCAGTATTCGTTTCGGGTATTGAAAACAGACAGCGGTAATATTGAGACTGACCCACTAGCTGGAAGAATTGTTATTTGTTTAGAATTCTTAGGCTAATAAAAATATAGCTACGATGGAAAAGATTAACAATGTAAAGGTGAAACCTGTTAAGCAAATCGGAGATGGAGACAAGTTGGCAAAAGGATATAAGTTATTTGATGAGCCGTATTCTAACATATTTTTGCTTGCCAGAAAAAAATCGGGTAAGACGACCGCACTGTTTGAAATCCTAAAACGAACAACTGACAAAAAGACCCGTATTGTTATTATTGCTTCAACAATACACAAGGACCACATTTATAAAGAAATGGTTAAACACTTCAAGAAGAAGGGAAACCCAATGGCGATATATACATATTTGAAAACGGATGGACTGTCTGTGATTGATTACGAATTGGACAAGCTCAACAAACCCGACGAGGAGCAAGAAGAAGGCGAAATCATTCAAGACGGCAAAGAAGAACCGAAGCCAAAGTTTTTATATTTTGGAAAAGAGGAAAAGAAGAAACAGGAGGGAGGCGAAAAAGTTGAGAGACCGAGCAAATACATTACACCAGAAGTCGTGTTCGTGCTAGACGATTTAGGTAGTGGTTTAAGGGATAAGTCTGTGAGCGACCTGTTAAAGACTAATAGGCATCATAAAAGTAAGGTGATTATGAGTTCGCAGTATCTTAACGACCTACGGCCCGAGGCTATCAAACAGCTGGACTACCTTCTTATCTTTCCAGGACAGAGTGTGGATAAAATAGAACTTGTATATAAACATTTAGACCTCGGCTACGACCTTGAATACTTTATTGAAAAATATCACGAGGCGACGAAAGAGAGGTTTAACTTTTTGTATGTGGATGCGGTATCGGACGAGCTAAGGCAGAATTTCAACAAAAGGTTTTTGTAATTTTATAAAATAATTATTTTTTTTCTATATTATAATGGTCGTAAAAACAACAAGGGTTGAAGTCATTCCAACAGTCGGAAAAATAACAAGAAACTCAAACACAATGGCGGGCGGAAAAAAGAAAACTGGTCGCAAGAAACAAAAGGGTGGTCAAAAAGGAGGCAAAATAAATTGGGTAAAAGTTGGCAATACATTTAGAAATATTAATAACTATTTGAAAAAAGACAAAACAATCTCTCGCTTTGCTGGTGCTTTGGATAGAGTTGGTGTTCCTTATGCTGGCAAAGTTCAAAAGGTTGCGAGCGATATGGGATACGGAAAGCAACGAGGCCGTGGGGCACTTAAATTTTAGTAGGGACAAATCCCGCAGATAATATTGGACTAAACTTTCTATTATTTTTTTTATATACGATGAGAAAAAAACCTAAACAAAGACCTCCGAGGATATACAGAACGAAAGATGGTCGGCCATATATCAAAGTAAAAGGCAAACGGGCATATCTAAATTTTGGTAAAAAGACAAATGACTTATCAACACTTCAAATCGTTAAGCTGTTTATGAAATACTTTAATAATAAGACCCCAAAAGCAAAGAGGACGAGGATAAAACGGGAAGATAAGAAAAAAGTTCAAAGCCTGTCGGATATTGAACAGAACACGAGAACCGCAATTCAAGACCACTTAGACAAGCTTAAAAAAGAAAAGTATGACCTCATTGAGGCTATTGATAAAAAGGAAAAGTCGGCACGGGATGACCTACAAGAGGATAAGAAACGGCAGGAAAGAAAAGACCTTGCCGATGCTAAGGAAAGAAAAGATGATTTGGATAGAGAACATAAAAGAGAACTGGCAGAGGCGAAGGAACGGCAGGAAGAAAAGGACCGTGAAATGAAAAAGGAACAACGACTTATCCAGGAACTAAATGCCGAACGACGACATAGGCAGGGATTATTGATGGCACCACTAGCACCGCCTATGATATCTTCACGACCGCCGCCACCACCAGGAAGGCCACCACCAAGGAAAAGAAGAGGCGTAATTGTAAAGGATGCGGAAGAAGAGGAGAAACACAAGCAAACTAAAAAGGAAAAATTAATTGATAATATGTTCGCTGAGACACTAAAACAGAAACGGAATAAAGCAGGAAAGCCTAATAATGAAATAATTGTTAAAAAACTACGATTTATGGGCCACACTATCCCCGATATGAAACCAGCGAAGGGGGGAAGAATAAATTATTCAGGAATGTTGAAAAAATGGCTATATACCAGTCCTGTTATAAACGAGGGAATGGCTTCGCCCGACCAGGCTTGGACTTCATTTGATTTATGGGTAGAAGGTGCTGTTCAAAAAAGAAAAGATGAAGTAGATAGAGAAGCAAAAGGAGAAGAAAAAAAAGAAGAACAAGGAGTTGTAGAAGAGCCGAGTGGTAATGATGAAGATTTGGTGAGTGAAACGGAGGGACAGTCTGGAATAGGCAAAGGGCTGAGGACGAATGAAATAGACGACATAATGAAAAAGCACGACTGGTATTTGGGCACGATAGCCAGCGACCAAATCAACCAGTTAAAGCCAGAAAAAAGAAAGAAGTATGGTTTTATTATGAATACACAAAAAAGTTCGCAACCAGGACAACATTGGATGGCTGTTTGGGTTAGTTTGAATGGCGATAGGAGTGTTGAAATCTACGACCCGCTAGCAGAATATGAGCCAACTGAACTTTTCCAGCAACAAATGAAACAGCTGTTAGATAAAAGCCGTCCTGATAGTTATTTATTAATGAAGGTCAATCAAGTCAAGCAACAATCAAACACCTCAGATACTTGCGGATGGCATTCAATGAGATTTCTTTTAGAGCGAGCGAAAGGAACCCGTTTTAAATTTGCTAGCGGATGGACTGATTTAAAAGAAAAAGAAGCGGAGGAGTTGAAATCACAGAATGGGTATGGTTTTGATACATATATTTAACCCCTCCGTTGTGGTAATTAAAACAAAAATATATTTTTCTATATATAGACAGTATAGTTTTTGAGGTCGTAGGAGGTTTTTGAAAAAAAGCTCCTACAATGGAGTATAAGGGAGGTAGGAGTTCTAACATTTACTATGTCAATAGCAAAAATAGGATAAATGGAACCGATAGCGACTTTACACACTCTTTGGATTTAAGAGGATTGGACAACCCGACACATTGTAAAATTTTACATATCTATGTGCCGAAGTCGTATTATTCTGTGGCGAGCCCCTACAATACTTTTATTCTGAGCGAGAACGGCAACGAGGCGGTCATTACGATACCCGAAGGAAACTACACAATGAACAACTTAAAAAATAAGCTGGCCGAGGTGCTAACCGCAGAAAGTCCCAATGATTACACATACACAATAACGAGCAATAACACCAACACCGACCCCGAAGACGGCAAGCTATTATTTACAGTAGCGAATAATGGAGGCATACAACCGCGGTTTGTATTTGATGACGAAACTCGTATTCACGAAATTATGGGATTTGAACGGTCCTCTACTTATTTCTTTGCTAATAATACACTGAGGTCGCCAAATGTCATAATCTTGACGGGCGAAAAAACCTTGTATCTCCAAAGCGACCTAGTTGGCGAAGGCGACAATCACGTGCTCCAAGAAATATACACAGCGAACGAAATACCGTTTGGCTCTGTTATCTACGACGGCTCGGGCAGTGAATACGGCAAAAGACTGTCCGCCAATTCAAACAATGTATTTCGGTTTTACTTAACTGACGAAAACGACCAACCAATAAACTTAAACGGGTTGGGTATTGTAATGACTTTGTTAATTTACCGTGAAACGAATTATTTTAGTTTATTTACATCATTCTTCAATCTACTCAAATCAAGGTAGGGGCCTGCTCCCCCTACATATGCTCAACGAGTTGAGCTTTTTGCTCGCAAAAACCCCGCAGGAGGTTAGTAGGGTAATTAATTAATTTATTTTTTTTCTCAGATTAAAATATATAGCGACCTTTTAAAAATCGTTTTTGAATTCGTAAGTATGCCGTCTGTCCAATATGGGGGGGAACTTACACACAGCCAGAGCGAGCTCATTCGCGGTAAGTATTCGCTTAACAAACTTACTGCCCGCGAAAGTCTTGCGACAATTCCAATTAGCACTGTGGGGGGAATTGAATCAACTTTTGAAATTCCTACTCGTCCTTTGAACCTTGCGAGGTCTGTTTTGCGATTTACTTACACTCCGACTTCTAATGCGGGTGGAACTTATAACCGTATTCCTATGGACTGTCTGTCAATGATTAAGACGATTGAACTACGAAGCCGAAGCGGTCAGTATCTGTGTAATCTTCAACACGTGGGAAATTACACTAAGATGGTTTGGAAGCCTGAGATTTCTTATGATAGATTTATTGCTTTGGATAACCACGGGGATGATGTTGGGTATGGTGCTTTGCTTCAAAAGTGTAATGCCCCAACTAGTGTCGCCGTTCCTTCTACTGGTTATGATGATTTGTATGCTTTGAGTAATACCACTGGTGCGGTTGCCGATGTTGTGGCACACAATGCTATCGCAACAGCTGGTGGAAATACTTATGCTGATGCTGCTGTTAATGCCGCGATTACTGACCTTGAAGGTAAAATCAACACTGTCAAGAATAACCTTCGTGCTTTGACAACTACATTGAAGGGAGAGGTTAAGAATACATTTGAACAACCTTCTATCTCAGCCCGCCGCCACGATGATGCTCTTATCGCTAATGGAACTGGTGCTCCTAGTTTCGTTAATGTTCCTTATGAGGAGGCTAAGTATTTTGAGGGAGGAACCTTAGATATTGATGACCCCGTTATCAATGTGTCTATTCCCCTAGGTATGCTTTTCGGAACCATTTTTGAAATTGATAAGACTATTGGTTTCAACGAAATCCTTGATTTGAGGATTGTTTGGGAGGGCACGAACAAAACCGTGTTTAAGGGAACTGATGCTAAAAGTGTTTCGGCTGGTGCGGCCGCGACTGGCGAGGATGCTGAAATTACTGGTCTTAACTTGTTTCTCGCAGTTGAAACAGACCCCAGTGTCATCCAAAGTGTCCAAAGCAGGATTGCTGGTGAAGGCTTTTCATTCAAGATTGAATACCCGCTATCTTGGAAGACTGCTCTTCCCACAGGCACTCAATCCTTCGTCATAAAAATGAACCGCTCTCAGGGTGAGAGAATTCGCAGAATTTACACAAGCGGGTTTAATCAAGCCGAAAGCAAGAATACCGCATTTGACTGCGATAACCGCGACGAAGCAAAGATTACTTCTTATTACACTACTTTGGATAGTAATAGAATTCAGCAGTTTGACATCAATTGCTCTCGCGATGAAGACTATATGCTTTTGAAGGAAAAACTCAAAGGCTCCGCTATTTTGAACTCTAATGTGTATAAGTATAACTGGTTCCACGTAGATTTCTGGGACCACAACCGCCCGCTTTATGACAAGCGAGAAGAAGAGGGTTATGAAGTGTCTGGTCTGTCCTTGGACACTGAACGACGATATGAATGGAGTGCTGAGGGTGCGGATGATTTGACTTATTACACTTATGCCATTCTTCAACGAAGTGTTGTGGTTAGGGGAATTGAAATCCTGATGTCGTAAGTGCTTTTTTCCAAAAACCACTTACACAGGCTCAACGAGTTGAGCTTTTTGCTTGCAAAAAACTCAAAAATTAATTAACAATTTAGATTTATTTTTTTATAGAATATATACATCTCAGCACTCTTGAAAAAGTTTTTTTGAGGTTATAGGAGCCTATGCACCAACGAAATTTAGTCGGCCAAAATCCTGGCGGAGACTTCGTAAATGTCAAAGTCGGATATGACGGCCACATTGAAACCAATAATATGAAATCAGCTTTCGGTGAAGCATTAACCAGCTCATTAACACCAGTATTACAGGAAATCTTTCCCTATACGGTTAATACACGGATATGGTCATTAACTCAAACTAATGCGACAGTTTCATTTAATGCGAATATGGCTGAATTGAAAACACAAGCGAACAATACCGCGAGTGCCATCCTAACAAGTAAAAGAAGAATAAAATATCGGACTGGTATGGGTGTAGTAGCCCGCTTCACTGCTTTATGGACGACTGATGATACGAAAACATATTATTCGTGTGTAGGAATTGGTGAAAGTGATTTTTCAAATGGTTTCTATTTTTATAAAACTGATGTCGGGATGAGAATTCTACAAGCCAAAGGAGGAGCAACTACTTATATCACACAAGCAAACTGGGATGACCCGTGTGATGGAACTGGTGATATGCCACTCTTGGATTGGAGTAAGGGAAATGTTTTTCAAATTCAATTCCAGTATTTAGGATTTGGTGCTATACGGTTTTATATTGAAAACCCGACGACTGGCGACTTTCAATTAGTCCATACGATTAAGTATGCGAATGCCAACACTGGTGTCAGTCTGCGAAATACGACATTACCATTTACCGCACTAATGAGGAATGATGCTTCTACTGGAATTCAAATCCTTAAAACCGCGAGTGCTGGGTTATTTATTGAAGGAACTAACACTATTAATTCAAGCATATCAAACGAAGCGGAAGGAGATGAAAAGGCGAGCACCACGGAAAGCCCAATCCTCAGCATAAAAAATAAAACAACTTTTAATGGTGGTGCGACTAATTATTCAATAGTTTATCCAACTCTCGTGAGCATATCAAACGAAGACAGTAAAGTTAATAAAGTGCGAATTGTAAAAACGACGGGCACACTTACGGGACAGAACTTTGCGGATATTGATGCCACAACTTCAATCGTATCAAAGGACACCTCTGCGACAGCCCTAGGTGGTGCTACTATAACGGATGTTATCCTTAAACTGTATGTTAATGCTACTTCTAGCCAGCTTATTGACCTGCGAACCTATGACATTCAACTCGCACCTGGCGAAAATCTAACATTTTTACAACAGTCTTTATCTACTGTTAATAATGGAAGCAATGTGAGTGTTATAGTTAATTTTATTGAAGATCACTAAAATGGATGGAAGGATGGAGTAATTTTATATTAAAGATAAACTCCAACCATTATATAAAATGAACTACAACAAATATCAGAATGGAAAAATCTACAAACTTATCTGTAATAAGACTGGTGAGGTGTATATCGGAAGCACAATTAAAACATTGGAGCATAGAGCTAAATCTCACACACATAATTTTAAGCGATACAAGGAAGGAAAAACAAATTACACTTATTCATATTCAATTATAGAAAGGAATGACTATCGGATTGAATTGATTGAAGCTTTTCCTTGTGATAGCCACCTTGAATTAGAACAGAGAGAAGGATACTGGATAAGACACACAAAATGTATAAACGATAATTTTAAAACTGGTATCACAGTCCCGTGTAATCAGAATAAAAAAGAATATAATAGACAGTATAAAGAAATTCATAAGGAGAGATTGAGAGCCCATAATCTAAAAAAAGTTGAATGCCCTTGTGGAAGAAAGATTGTTCATTCGCATAGAAAAAGACATAGACATTCTACATATCATTTAAAATGGGTCATAAGATGCCATAATGAATTAAATCACTTGTAGAAAATACTAATTATTTATTTTTGTAATAATTTTTTCTGAATGATAATATAGTATGTATAGTCGTAAGTTGTATGTTGTGGGTGGTAGGCGGTTTCTAACAAAAGCATCTATCAAATCCTACATAAGAAGACTGATAAGCAAATATAACGATGGTGAAGTGCTGAACCCAGAAGATGGCAATTTCGTGCGAGACCTAATAACCCATCACCCTTGTCTAAAAAATGGCATCGTTGATGTTGAAAGTAATTTGACAACAGGAAGCAAACACTTTCGTGTAGATGGTAAGCCGTTTTCGTGGAATTGCTGTGTTGAACTCATAGGCCTTAGCAAATTAAAAAAAATGGCGAGAGTGATAAAAGATGCGAGCAGGAATACGATAAGGCCACAAATACAAGAATATCTTGACCTTATGGCTATTGATGTATTCGTGGAACCCCGATACATATGCGAAATAAGTGGCGATATATATGAGCGGGTTGATGTCCATATTGACCACCACTTTGACCTTATACAATTCAAAGATATACTTAAACAATACCTTGAAGTGAATAGGGAAGTAGAAGTTGAAGACGGCTTATTAAAAGAACCGCATTTCACCAAATTTAGCGACTTTCACAAACAGAAAGCAATACTACGAGTAATAAAAAAGAAATCAATATAAGAGGAAAAATGTATTACCTACGATAAAAACTTTTTCACTTCATCTTTATTCTTAAACCACGGCTGTTGAACTAGCCATTCAAGATACTCTTTGTCAATCTTGGCAACATCTTCAATTTTTTTGTGTATATATTTTCCATATTGTAGAGTTTTATTTACTTCTTCCTCTTCATCGGGAATTTCTTTTTTTGCTTCGGCTTCGCTCATTGTACCTCCTACGGCGATAGACAGTATATTATGTATATAGGAGGCAGGAAAAAAATTAAAATAAATATATAATGTCTGAGTGGATAATCTTTGTAAAGGCTTACTCAGCTAAACACGGTATAACCTATGGTGAAGCATTGAAAAAAGCTGGTAAGGCATACAGAAAACAAAAGGGAGGTAATGCGGATTTGTCGGAGGATGTCTATTCGTCCTCGTCAGATAGAAAGGGTGCTGATGGGTGGAAGCCTGTCGCAAGCAAAGAGAAATCAACCGTGTATGAAAAAGATGGTAAGGCGATTGTGGCATTTAGAGGAAGTGCGGATAAGCGGGACTTACTCACCGATGTAGCATTGGTAAAGGGTGTATTAAAAAGAACACCGAGATACAAAGAAGAGCAGAAGCTGGTTAATGAAGTAATAAAGAAATATGGTAAGGATAATGTTGAACTGACGGGTCATTCGTTAGGTGGCACGATAGCGAAAGACCTGAGCCGACAAACGGGAGTAAGGGCGACCACATACAATAAGGGCAGTAGCACAAAGGACCTCATTGAGGGAGTGATTGACCGAGTAGCAGTTAAGGTAAATCCAAAAGGGAAGAGGGCGAAGACCGCGAAGCTAACCACAAACTACCGAACAGCATTTGACCCCGTATCGTTAATGGGTGCTACGGCGGTAAATACTAAGCTAGTGAAGCCGACTAGGGGTGTTCATACGATAAGAAGTTTCAAGGGTAAAGGAGCCAAAAAAATATACCTTTATGATTAATTAAGTTTAAAGCCGAGCGGTATGCTGTCGTTATCGTTAATAAACTCACGACCCGCCCACTTATTCTCATTAACTTGTTTTTTAACATTCGTCATATGTAGAATGCTAAAATGTGGGATTTGTTGCTGTTTGCTGTTTCTGTCAATGTGTATTTTTTTCATTTGAAATTCCCTAACATTTTCAATGCTTTCACCTCTATCCATCTTATCATATACATCGTAGTTGAGTTGATTAGCATTTAAGCCTTTACCCCTAAAATGGAAATATCGTTTAACTCCATTTTCTGCTGTTTCTATATGAACCCCTTTTGAAATATGTTTGAGGTCGTTTTTGGTCATACCGGCGGTGAAAGCATCTTGGGTTGTAAATTCTAACATATAAAGTTTTGGTGCTATCCACACACCTTTTATAATCTTACACCCATCGCCTAAGTCGTCCCCAATACCGCCCAGTTTCTTATTGCACATATTCTTGATATACTTGGCACATCTCGTGTGGATTTGTAGGCTGTCCGTATCGGTATAATAGAAGTCGTCCTCAATGGTTCCGTTCGGGTTGGCTTCCTTAATATAATTATACATAATGCGACGGCTATATGCTAGTATGAATGCCCCATAATGTGTCGGCTTGGTTATGCTACTCTCTAATAAGATTGGATTACGAGGAAGACCCGATATGTGCCATAAATCTTTTCCTTCTTTGTCAGTAAATTTAACAATGTCAGTTATTTGATTACTGTTCCAGAATTTCCAGTAATCTTCATTAGTTTGTATATATGCTGTTATTGAAGGTATCGGTCTCTGTATCATCTTACCGTATAGGCTATTCATAAACAGTTTAGCGAGCAGATATTGCGGGCTACCTTTCTCCGCATTTTCCTTCGCCTTAAACATATCGTCTATGTATTGTTTGAAGACACATTCCGATTTGGCGGTGTAGTATCCTTTATGTATATGGACCGTATAACCTTCGGCCACCATATCCTCAATATCTACACTCGTTAGCCATTGGTCCTTCATATCTTCTAGTCGCCATTTAAGGGAGCCCATACGGTCTCGCTGTCCAATCCTTGAATGGAGTATGTTTTTTGGTGAAATGTAGTCAAGGTTGTAAATACCGATTTGAAGGTTTCGCGGGTCAAATGGTCCAATCGTTTCCAGTATGTCTCCAACCATAAAAGCTAACATCATCGCGGTTGGATACAAAGATACGACATCCGCATCCACAAGATAATCAACTATTTCATCAAAGGTGATTTCTTTTTTTAGGTATCGCTCATATTGCTTAGAAATGAACCGCCTCTTAGATAAATAAGTTCTGCCTCCGATAACGGCTTTTCTAAATGCTCGCTCCTGCTCCACCGTTGGAAGTCTCACCTCGTATTTTTTATCTACATATTTTTTCCATATGTTGAAAGCGAGACTTGAAGTTGAAATGTATGAAGTTAGATTGACTTTATGAGTTGTAAATATCGTCGTATTTAATTTGTCGTATAATTCCTTCAAACCCATAACATCGTTTTTAAGATAGGCCAGACAGTCTTGCCTCATCTTCTCTTCCATATCCTCCCACGCTCTGGCTGAGTTGTGGTCAAAGTCGCCTTTTAGAATTTCACATCCCATACTTTCAAGATTTGCTTTAAGGCTTCCCTGAGTGTGCTTTCTCAGGTCCCACATTTTAACATTTTCAAACTCTAAGCAGATAATAGAGCCGTTATTAATTTTTGACGACTTAATCTTAATACCCCTTTTAATTAATTCTTGGTGTATGAAGTAGTGGTCAAAGTTCGCTCCGTTAAAACCATTAACATAAAGAACTTTCGGTTTGTCCCCCTTTTTCTTCGGTGCCCATCCCGCTTTTACCTTCTCGCCTCGTTCAATCAGTAAATCTACGAATTGGCTTATACAATCTTTGCCCGCTATGTATTTAAAACCCTCAGAGCCCTGAGTATATCCGACAATGTAGCAGTCGTGGATATCGTAGCCTGCTGTAATGTTTGTATTTCTAAATGTTTCCAAATCGTAATGAAGGACCTGGTCGTCATTCATTTTTTCTTCCTCTCTAAATTTAGTTATTAGGTGCCTTTTACCATTCTTCTTCAACATAATGTCCGCATATTTTTTCCTGTTAAGATTACATTTATGTTTATTGATATATACTCGCAGGCAGTCTTCACATTTCTTCTTGAATTGCTTAACCAATCCGTAGTAATGGTTATTCTCCAAAAAGATTAGATTGTCGGGCTCCTGTCCTTCTTCGTTTGTGCTGGCTGTCTGCTTCATAACTGGGTCTGTTATTTCATATGTTTTCCCATCCTTAACATATTTTTTCAATATTTCAACCGCTATTGAAAATGGTATAGGTGAGTTTGGTAGAAGGTTGAAATCGGCTCGTATCTCATTACATTTCTGTTTATTCAACGGTTGAATATTTAGAATATCTCTACATAGGAAGAATAGACAGTTGTTATTTCTGCTTGGTGGAGATATCTTTTTACCTTCTTGAACCTTCTCCTTTTTTTCCCTAGTGCCTTCATAGCATCCCCCGCCATTCTCTTGAACGAATGTTAGATAAACATATTGGATTGTTCTTTCATATCCATTCTCTCCTGCTTCAATGTTGTTTATATTGAACTCGTTCAGAGCATCCATAAACTTTGTGTCATATTCGCGGAGTAGGAATGAATTAAAAGTTTTCTTCACAGAATAGTGGTCGTATCGTATATTAGCGGGAGCGGTGGTGTATGTTATAGCTATATTGACATCCGCATTGTTGGTCATACCTTCCCTTCTCGCTCGTCGTATGGCGGGTATAAATATGTCTTGTTCCAAAGTGTCCGTATCATAAAAACTTATATCCAAGTCCTTAAATTTGAAAGATAGAGAGTTTAGCCGTCTGTCTCTTCTAATGGTGTAATCGTGTGTCTTAAATTCTCGCCTCTTCGCCTCCCTTGTCTTAACCTCGCGGAGATTTGCCCTAGCTTGAAGAAGTTGGACATATTGCTTGTTTGGTCTAGGTGGTAGGGGTGGCTTGTATGACATTGTATATTGTGGAATAGATTTTTTAGTTTGGTATTAATCCCAATGATTTATATTATACTTGTGTTATTTGTTTAGATGATAATTATATTAATGGTAAAAAAAATTTATTAGAAAAAAATAATTAATTACAAGTAATTAGTTTTACCGTATTTCAACTTCTACAACACTTTCCATTTTTTGTTTCTTTTTCATAGCATATCGCTCCTTCCGCCTCGCTGATATGGCTTCTTTATTCCTTTCGTAATATGAAACTCCCGCCTTTCTATACATTTCTGGATTTTTTAAGACATATCTTCTTGAAGCCTCGTAATGAGCTTTTTTCTTTTCTTCAACAGATGTATATTTAGCAGGTCGCCCTAACTTTACAGAGCAGACTGGTCCGCTTTGTGATGGCATATTTCACCAAAACCAAAACTGTATATATTGTTATATAATAATAATCATAATTATATAAATGAAAAATTAAATATTACCTCCTACAACCAGATTGTAATTTCCATTCCGTAATTTTTGCCTAACCCGCCACCATATATTTTATAAGAAACTTGTTGCTTTTTTGTTATCTTTTTGGATAAAGTTTCCGCAGTGTATTTTCCTATATATCCTAACTGCTTTCCTTCTTCTGTTTCCACCCTAATAGCATTTTTATCAAATTTATTTTCTGGTTCAGGAACTATGAAAACTTTGATTAGAGGTTTGCTTTTTAGATATAACAAATTTTCCTGTCTTCCTCCAAATGATACCCCGACGACTTTTGTTGATAATGTTGGCATCTTTTTTTATATAGTTAGAATTATATTTTTTTAAATGATAATTAATTAAATGATAAATATTTAATTTCCTTCTTCCTTTTTGATTTCTACTTGATTTCTCTTTAATTTCTTATGATGGTGATTTTTGGCGATTTGGTCCTAAAAGACCGATTTCTTACAGGCATTGTAAAAAATGACTGTAAGAAAGCGGTAATCATCTTCTATTAGTTCCAGCAAGTTTTATGTTTTTTTTTATTGATAATTAAACGTTACTAAATAATAAAAATTGAATTTACTATGAAATTTTCAACTTGATCGGTAGTGAAAAGAAGCAAATATAGATGCAAAAAAAAAAGTGACAGTGGCAAAATATTTGCCTCAAGTCTGCCTCATTTTTGCATAAAAATTTATGTAATTTTCAACGAATAACTTTGTTTTAATAAAATAATGAATTTATGTATGATTTTGTTGCAATTGGCACAAGAAAATATTGGTGGCAGGTGGCACCAGGTGACTCACATTTTCGTGACGTCACAAAATTATTACACTAAGTTAAAATGGAAAAACATTAAGCAAGCACGTCACAACACTTAATATATTGTTTTTCTTTCATAATTAATCATGGAGAATCTAAATATATATAGTTTATTATTAATAATAATAATATTAAGATCATTAACTTCAGTTGAAAATTGCCACATTATTTTTTCAAAATTTCCCTAAGTCATATATTAATACAACCAATACCGACTGTTTTCCAGCGCAGATTTAATTACAAATTCAATAGAGAAATGATTTAGTGAAGGTCTCTTAGCGCATTTACAGGCTCCCATTCTTCTGATGAAGAGGCAGACATATCCGACCTAAGATTTTGTTCTCTAATCGCTGCAGCCTCCCGTTCTTCGTCACTGCAAGCAAAGACCCTAGCAAACTGACGTCGGACACGAACACGAGAGGCAGAATGAGGACGATTTCTCTGATTTATGCTGGAAGCTGACAGAAGGGGACTATCATCGGAGCTAGATGAAGACGCTTTTTGTTTCTCGTCCGGTTCGGGGCTACCAATTCTCCGCCGCTTACGTAATCGACCACCACCTGCACGCCTGCGGCCACCAGCAGGTTGCTGCTGCGCCCCACCTTCAGCTCTGCGCACCTGCTCTAAATCATCAGCAAACACAGACAATACTCTTTGAACAAGAACAGGCTTTGAACCACTTCGTCGCTGGCCCTTCTCTGCCAGCCACGACTTAAGTTCTTTCACGGTAGCTTTCTTAAGACCCTCCTCAGTGGGATTTTCAGCAAGAATGGAAGTAACCCGTAAATGTGGAGCGGGAAACCTGCTTTCATCATCAAAATCGTGGTGCCTTTTTTCTTCCTCATTGAGATGCCTTGCTCCGTACCAAGCGGGATGAACGGGTGCTGCGCCCTCGTTCACAAACGAAGTCCTGGCCACATAAAGCCGCTCCTCCTCCGTCAATTTACTTACGTTTTCCTGCACCTCTGCTCGATCTGGAGGCACTCCCCACACATCCTCTGGCAAATCGTCCAGAACGCGAAAATGTGCTAGCCACTCATGCCCCGACTTATCCTTCATCGCAAAATGGCCCGGTCTGCCTGGCAAACCCCCCTCACCTTCGAATCCGTCCCAAATTATTCTGGTAAGCTGCGAATGATCAAGGACCTCATCGAACCACTCCTGCTCTTCCCGGGAGCAATACTTACCCGCTAAATACCGCACGTCCTTTTTGATTTTATCGGTCACCCACAGGGAATTAGCTAGCTTCTTTGGACGGTCGGATGCTGCACACCGAATGTACATGAGACAA
>WBZZ01004530.1:37500-41809 GCA_019918135.1 Paulinella micropora
TCATTGTTATGTGCACAGGGCGGTGGTGAAGCTGTCAAAGCAATTTCTGAATTGGAAACAGAAAGACATCACTGATGTAAAGAAGACGCTTTTTATTTCTCGAAAGGTAAAGGTTCCGAGTACCAACACTACTTTCCGCCAGTTTCAGTTTATTGGTCAGAAAGCCATCGACGCCGACCGATCGAAGGCTGTCGGTGATTGCGACCCGGAGGTATGGGACCAAGAAATCACCCCAGCTTTGGCATTAATGAGTTCACCCGAACCAGATCCTACTACCGGTGTGGTACCGCAGCGGCCGCTTGACACTCTGCCACGTATATATGATTTTGTTTTCATTGATGACCAGCCTCAGGTAGCAGGTGAGTGGCCGAATGGCAGACCTAAACGTGTGGTAAAGGTGAAGCCTGAACCTACTCCGCCCAACCAGGTTCCAAGAAATTCTGCCCTCGATATCTCTGATAGTCCTTCCAATTTATTTTGATTTGTTGCAGGCTAGCAAGAAGCCGGCCAGTAAGACCAGTACCAGTAAGGCAGCGGCTGCTACTAAGGGGTCACGCAAGAGCAAGCAAGGGAAACAGAAAAAGTCTAAAGTACCTCAGTTACCTCAGTTGCCTGTTGAGGATGATGGTAGTGAGGAACACAAGCCTGAGGATGACCCCGAGTCCGATGATAGATCCAAGCCCAATGATGATCATGGACCCACGCCTGACCATAAGGAGCCACCGCTGACACTTCAATCGATCACGGGCGTTTTTGAGGCCTTGTTGAAACAGCGTCAGCTAGTGACTAGCAACCCGAATTGTCATCATTCCGCTGGACCAGCCGCAAATATCTCTTCCGCATCCGCCACAAACATCTCCCCCGTTGATTCATATGCGAGTCAGGCTGAAACAGAGTCTGAAAAAAAAAAGCTGCAAGCTCAAGCAAATAAGTTACAAGAGGAAATAGCAATCCTTAAGCAGCAGCTTGCACATGCTCAACAAGCATCCAAGCCAGTCGTTGCAAGTGTTTTACGTACAGGTGCGCAATTGCTTGAGGAAGTAGATGAAAATGTTAGCAGCCAAAATGCAGTCACCCACTATTCAAAATCACAGCCACGCATATTACCAACTCATGCACGCCGTGAAGCAGAGCTGTGGGATTACCACCTTCTTGTCGAGCAGCAAATGCTCGCCCAGCAACATAAGTTTGCTAGGGATACCATACTGAAACGAATGTTTTATTAGTATTTTGTTTTTTCTTTTACGCTTCACATCTCCTTATTGAATTCCTCCATTTTATTTTACCTTTTGAGCTCTCCAGTTTACTCGACTTTGTGAGTGGCAACTTGAAGTTTTTTATTCAACAGTGTTTGCGTAAAATGAAGTCAAATTTATTAAAGACTTGTTGCTAATTATATATATATGTGTGTAATTTAAATACGCTTTTGATAATCACTGAAATCAATTGTAATTAAATCTGCGCTGGAAAACAGTCGGTATTGGTTGTATTAATATATGACTTAGGGAAATTTTGAAAAAATAATGTGGCAATTTTCAACTGAAGTTAATGATCTTAATATTATTATTATTAATAATAAACTATATATATTTAGATTCTCCATGATTAATTATGAAAGAAAAACAATATATTAAGTGTTGTGACGTGCTTGCTTAATGTTTTTCCATTTTAACTTAGTGTAATAATTTTGTGACGTCACGAAAATGTGAGTCACCTGGTGCCACCTGCCACCAATATTTTCTTGTGCCAATTGCAACAAAATCATACATAAATTCATTATTTTATTAAAACAAAGTTATTCGTTGAAAATTACATAAATTTTTATGCAAAAATGAGGCAGACTTGAGGCAAATATTTTGCCACTGTCACTTTTTTTTTTGCATCTATATTTGCTTCTTTTCACTACCGATCAAGTTGAAAATTTCATAGTAAATTCAATTTTTATTATTTAGTAACGTTTAATTATCAATAAAAAAAAACATAAAACTTGCTGGAACTAATGTTTTTCCATTTTGACTTAGTGTAATAATACTGTCACCAGTCATGAAAATGTGAGTCACCAGGTGCCACCTGCCACCAATATTTTCTTGTGAAAAATGCAACAAAATCATATATAAATTCATTATTTTATTAAAACAAAGTTATTTGTTGAAAATTACATAAGTTTTTATGCAAAAATGATGCAAAATCGAGGCAGACTTGAGGCAAATATTTTGCCACTATGTCACTTTTTTTTGCATCCATATTTGCTTCTTTTCACTACCTACCAACTTGAAATTTCATTTAAATTTCAATTTTTATTATCTAGTAATGTTTAATTATCAAAAAAATACAGAAAACAAGCATAAAACTTGCTGGAATTTGCCTCGCTCTTTTATCAATTTGCCTCATGCACTTGAGGCAAAAGGGACTAGTACTTTTAGGCGTCGTGGATGTTATAGGTACCGCTAGGTTCGCGCCTTCTATACCCACGTGGGGGAAGGAGTTTCAGCGGCACGCCGTCCGATCTGGCTCCACTCGGGGACACCCGTACCTCATGATGTGTTTTGTTAGGAGCAGCTGAAAGTCCATAAGGCATGAGAGTAGAGGCGTTGGCGATGCGATGGAGAGTGTGTGTAGTGCGTGAGGCAGGTTCTGGCGACGCTGGGGGTGCTGGCGGGCGCCGAAGGGCACGAAGCGACGCGGCAGCGTCCAGTGACACCGGCGGAAATGCATGTAGTGTGTGTTGCAGATACCGCCGATGCTATTTGCATGGACGGGCGCTTTCCTCGGCGTAAAGAGGCGCGGCGGTGATGGCCAGCGACATTGGCCGTCTACTACTCTCAATGGATTACAAATACGCGAAGCACGGAGCTACCACTGTGGCCCTTATGGGACAAGGTAGAATCGCCGAAGACCTGGACAATCCCCGTGGGAATGCCTCTTCGACGGGCTCTGGCCCGATGTCCCAGGATGGGAGGATGAGGGCTCGCGTATATGACGGAATTCCTGAACCACGTGGAGAGGCTATCTTAGCTGCGCCTCATCCTTCCTCCCCAAACCTGGCACACGGGTCGGCGCTTCAACATAAGGCGAGCGGCGCTATATGGCAGATGGCACCGCCGCCTCGACGGTACCGGCGGGTAGATCGGTACGACAAGGACGGGCGTAATCTGATTGTCTGGGGGCTCTCAGAACGCGCCAATCTACAGGAGATCGCCTCCAAAATGAGCGGTCTTGGTCTGGTGGTCCCGGTAATGGAGTGGCAAGGCCAGCGAATGTCTCGTCACCTGGAGCTGGTCTACGAGGACGATGACAGCAGGCAGACGGCGTTGCAGCAACTCAAACATCTCAAATTCTTCGGCAGAGGGGTCAATGTGGCCCTTGGGCGCAGGTTCAGGGACAGGGAACGTGTCCGAAGGCTTATTCGCATCCATCTGCGTGGGGAAGCGGCGGTCCGGAAGGAGGAAGCTGCGACGGGATATCGCGTCTTGCCTCTGCATGAAGAATGTGTCGATGATGTGCAGGTGGTGTCTTCGGAATTGGCTGCCGATGCACCTGAGTGTGTGTCTGAGTGTGCTGATGTGCATGTGGTGCCCCTGCATTCGGCGGCCAGTGCAGTGGGGGACCAACCTGCGCAAGCACCTGCAGAGGGAGGCAGCACGAGGGCGGAAGCCAAGCGCGGCCGTCGGGTCCGGAAACGAGCCAAGAAGCACCGCTCCAAGCAGTTCGATACCGGCTTCAAGCTACTCGTCGCGAGTCACAACTGGCAGGGTAAAACGGGATACGACAACGTAGGCACGGCGGAATGGGCATCATTCTACAAGCACGAGGGCTTGCTAGTCATCGGGGCTCAGGAGCACCGCATGGGCAAGAAGCAACTTTCCCAATGCAGCCTGGATGGATTCCGGATTTTTGGAAAACCTGCGGAGGTCAGCGAGAAAAATCGCTGCAAGGGTGGGGTTCTATTCGCGGTGGCTAACTTCCTTGGTCCGTATTGCAACCTGGTGTCAGCCCCCGTCGACCACCGGCAGCAAGTGTGGCTGCGTATCGCCTCGGGTGTTACCGGCGCTCAGGATATCTATGTGGGCAACGGCTACTTTCCCCAGGAAACGCAGGAAGAAGAGTCGTCAGAGGCGTATGCGGCCTGGCAGGCAGCTATAGCTTTTTTTGGAGCCAAAGGTCTTGTGGTCACGGTGGCGGATGCCAACGCGAAGCTCGGGCCGGCATGCAGCCGAAAAGAGGAGGGCATCGTCGGTCAGCACGGGGAGGTCGATGATAAGGGAGCACCGGTACGTTCGGAGAACGGCAAGAGACTCGCGGCTGTCCC
>WBZZ01004531.1:0-28534 GCA_019918135.1 Paulinella micropora
GGGGAGTACTCCCCCTCCCTTCCTTCCCTTGCCTCTCTCTCTCTCCCCTTCTCCCTCCCCCCGTCCTCCTCTCGTCGTCGTCTGTGTTTTTGCTACTAATTAAGTAAGGAAAGCGAACGCGCAATATCCGAGCGACTGCAAGCTATGGATTGCAAGACTAACGCTCACTCCAAAAATTGTCCAAACGACACACTAAAACGTTATTACGAGCTGTTGCTCCAAGATCCTGGCCTTTTTTCCGACGTCGAAGAGGATGACCTTTTTAACAAACATGTGCAAAAAATCCGCGACAGTTTACCAAGTAACCAAGACACGGAGAGACGCCTTGCCAGGCTCATAGTAGCAGGAAGATACTTGTCCAACATTTTCTACGAAGCACTAACATATGATGCTGTAGAATCCGGTAAAGAAACTGTGGCCAACGATAGCGAGGGCGACCAACAAAAATTCAAAGCTTTGCAGGCTCGACTCTCTGCGTATGCAGAGGCACAAAATTATTCTAAGCTGTCAATAACCGCAGCCAAACTACATGCTCTCCAGGCAAGCCTGGCTTCAAGGCAGGCTAATTCCGAAGAACCACCCGACAGTCTTCAAATAGTTCGGCGTAAGTGGGACGCTTTCAAAGACACTGTATTTCACAAGCAAATTGTGACATCTGATCGACGTGAGCTAGGAGCATCATTCGCGCGGAGGGAGGAAGCACTAAGCAATAAGATTTCAAAAAAGACATGAGTAAAAGAGTAAACGCCGGGAGCTGTACAAGGATGGCTGGAATTAAATGGTACCCGTCTCCTCCCCCCCCCCCCTTTTTACCCCCGGCGTCGGGCGGGGGTACTCCCCCCCCCCCCCCCCCTCCCCCTTCCTTCCTTTGCCTTCCGCGCCTCCCTTCCCCCCTCCCTCATCCCCTCCTCCATCTCCCCGGGGCACTCCCCCCCCCCTCTCTTGTGGCCCCTCTCTTGCTCCCCTTCTCCCCCTCTTGTTTGCTTTTCTTTTTCAGAGTCCAGACTTTTGTCTAGAAAGAATGCAAGCCGAGCCTTCCCCCCGGCTTCTCCTGGCGGAGCACGCCTGGACCAGCTGGCGTTTCTCGCGCATTGCCAAAACACAAAAAGGCAGTGAATATATAGTTTTGTGCGCAACCGCGGCGGGTCAGCCCCAAGGGCTGACGCTGTGGGGGCCCGCCTGGTTGCTGCTTTTGGCCAGTGAAGGCTACGTGGCTGGTCTCCGTCTGTCCAGACAGGCCGTGGTCGCCGACACTAAGGGGGCCAAGTTTGACCAGAAAAAGGGGCTCATGGAAGTCCAGCTGCACAAGAAAAAAACCCCTCCGAAAAAAAAAGCCAAGCTCGCGCCGCCTCCTCCCCGCAAAAAACTAAAGGTAGAGACCGGGGGGCATAATGCCCTCGAGAAGTATGCTGCTCCCCGCAGTCTCCCTAGCTCTTCCTCCTCCAGCGGGCTGAGGAAGGGCGGCGAAAAGGACGAGGACGACCGCACCGTCAACGAACGGCTGGCCGATCAGGACGAGAACGAGAGGGACGAGCTGCTAAACGCGCTGGTGAGCCTCTTGCGCGAGGACGCGCGCTGGGGCCACCTAGCTTCCGTGCTGCCGGTCGACAGGGTGTGGCACGACTACACCAAGCTGCAGCGGGAGGCTTGGCTGAGCTGCTTTTACACAGCCGACCCGCGGGTTTGGTACGAGCCCTGCCTGTGGCAAGGCGAGGCTGCCATGGAGGGAGATCTGGGCCTGCAGCTCAAGGACCTGATGGACCCTCCCCACAGCCTGTCACCCAGGCGCTTTGCCCGTTTGCCTTACCTGCTACAGAGTGCTTGGCGGGAAACACTAGGCGAGGACGGGCGCTGCCGGCTGCTGCTGCATTTCCTGCTCTGCAACACGCTGTCGGTGCGCAAGGACGCCTGCTTCGTGCGCCCTTCGGTGGCGTGCTCGGACGAGCTGGGGGGCGGGGGCGGGGGCGCGCTGCTGAAGGCCTGCCTCCCCCTCGTGCAGCGGAGCGACGAAGGCAAGATGAATTTCCTGGGCGCCATGCAGCTGCTGGGCTTCTTGCACCGGGGGAGCGGACCAGAGCCGTGGTGTAGGCTCATCAAGGCCCAGCCCCGCCGCGCTAGCTCCAGCGCCCAACCAGCGCAAAGCGCGGGCTGGAAGCCCCCCGACTATGAGCTCGACCACGCGCAGCTGCCCGCGCTGCAGCAGTACCTAGACGAACTCTGGGACTCGGCGCCCGATCAGCCCTCGGCCGACTCCCCCTGGGTTCGCCCACGCCAGGACCTGTGCGCACCGCGCTGGTTCTTTAACCAAGAGCGCAGGCTTGTTCGCCTACTTAGGGGCTGTGCCTCGCGTGGCAGCCCGGCGGGCAGCAGCAGCAGCTCTCACACCCCGCCCGTGAGCCCGGTGTCGGGCCCGGGGTCGGCGTCGCCGCGCCTCACGAACGAGCAGGAGCTCGCGCTCAAGAACTGCCTGCAGAGCTCCGTCGGGTTGCTGACTGGCGCCGGGGGGACGGGCAAAACCACGCTGGCCGGACAGGTCAAGCACTGCGGGCTGCCCGTTCTCTTTATTGCCATGACTCGCAACGCCGTGCAAGTAGCCCAGCGCCGAAACGTGGCGGGGGCCGGCCTCCTACCGGCGGGAGGCATGCCGCCCCCCGAGAAGAAGCAGGGGGGCTCGGGGGGCAGCATGCCCCCCGGGATGCCCCCGTGACGATCCCGGACCACAAGACCCAGGCCTGGCTGTGCGTGCGCGCGCGGGGGGTGCCCCGTCGAAAGAAAGACTCGGAAGGCGGGGCTCTGCCCCCGGGGCAGCCCTACGCGGCGCTCATTGACGAAGTGTCGCTCATGTCACCGGCCTTTCTGCTGCAGCTGCTGCTCGCGCTGAACAAGTTGGCCCCCCAATGGCAGCGCCTCCTTCTGCTAGGGGACCCGGCGCAGCTCCCCCCGATAGGCTACGGTTCTGTCCACTCCCTTGTGCAAAAGCTCTACCCCCAGCACTGCGCGCAGCTCACCTCTGTGCTGCGTCTGGCCACGGGCAGCACGGAACTGTGCCTAGCACAGCGGCTCGCGGCTCAGCTGCGCATCGGAGAAACACCGCTACTCTCCGACCTGGAGCGCTGCTTGGAGTACGTCCCGTACACAGACAAAGCCGCCGACTGTCACGGGCTAGCCACGCGCCTGCGCACGTTGCATAACCGATACGCCCTGCAGCCCGAGGGGCTGCTCGCCCGCGTCTTGCAGGGCGAGCAAGCTTTTCCTGACTGGTAAGTGATTGCCGTGCGTAGGGCTGAGGTGGATGTCGTCAACAACGAGCTGGCCCGCCTGGCCGGCGCTCATCCCTACGGCGCAGGGTCTTGGCCGGGTGCCCCCACCCGCTACGCTCTCCGTGTCAGTCTCAAAGTTCTACTCAACTGCCGGAACCTCCAGCGCCTCAGCCCGCCGCGCCTGGAAGACCTGGGGCTCAACGAAGAGGAGGAGGAGCAAAAGCGGGCAGCTGCTGCGGCGGGTAAAGGGGGCGCGGCAAGAGCTAGCCCCAAGCTTGGCAATCCTTCTTTTCTGGATGCGCCAATCCAGCCGGAGCTGCTGGCACGGGACGAAGTGCGCTGCGTATGTTTCGTTGTGCGCATCCAGGACGTCCTGTACACCTTGGACGGGCGCTGGCCGGAGGGGCTGGCTCCGCTCAAAGTAGTGGAAATTACTAGCACCGACCGCCAGCCCACCTACCCGCTCTCGCACGTTCTGTCCTACCGTGTCTTCACTCTTTGGTTTGCGGGCGGTCTCGGCCAAAAACCGCGCCTGCTACAATACTGGAGCAAACGGCAGCACGGAGAGGACGCTCTGAAGCTTGCTTATGGGGAAACGGATATGTGTATCCAGGGCGCAGAATTCAACGATGTGGTGATAGTGCTCCCGCCAACACCATATTCTCCCCGTCACCACTTTTTAGCACAAATCTTGTACACGGCGCTCACGCGTACTCGTCGTGATTGCAAAACTTACATTTTGCAGAGACGCCCGCCCGCGGCCAGCTACCCGCCAGATCTGCGAGTTTTTTGGAGACAATGCGTGCTGCGCTGGTCCCACGAACCGCGCAGCATCACTTCCTTGCTGACGCCCCCGCTCTGGACCGAAGACGCGTCCGAGCTATGAAGACTACGAGAAAGTTTACAAAAGGACTCTTGTCGAGCTTTTAATAAAAACGTTTTGATGTAACTTTTTTCTTGCTGCACTAGTGCCGACAGATTCCAAGCTAACCTCAAGAATCCCAGCCAGCTGCTCCTGCTGGCACTGGCACTTGCGGAGCCGAGCGCAGCAATCTCGCCTGCGCTGATGACCTTGGGACCAGATTCTGCAGAGCAGGCAGCTTTGCCAAACCTCACTAAAAAATCCCGGGGGTACGCCCGGGAAAGAAACATGGGCAGAGCTTTCTTGCCGCATCTGCTGGTGTCCGGCAGGATTCGTGCCGGCTAAGGGTACATTGCAGCCAGTGCCTTGTCCAACCGAGCTATCTGACCAACCTGCCCGACCGTGCACAACGATTTTTTTTGCAATAACGCCCACAGAGCCTGGCGCAACTCTTTCCTGTACGGTTTCAATTCCTGGTAGGTAACGGGGGGAGAGTAGTCGGCTGTGGGTGGAGAGTAGCCGGCTGTGGGCGGGTCTTCCACACGCTCCCACTGTACCAGCGGCGTGATGCCACGCCCAAGGTCCCGTAGCATGAACCCTAAAGCTCCTCCCCCGTCATAGTTATAGTTGGGCAACGTGCGTCGTTTCTCCGGGTCACACAACAAAATTTCAGACTTCCCAGACGTGTCTACCTGTTTGCCCTTGAAGTCATACGTAGTGGTCAGTAGCGTGATCACCCGAACCTTGACCTTTTCTTTTTTGTCCAGAAGGACTTTGGCTGAGCGAACTGCGTTTTCTGAGGTGGTAGTGTCTTTGCAAAACCCCGTAGAAATCTTTTCTTTTTCTGACACTGACTCTTGGTCAAGCAGCCCAACAACAAGGTCGTACACTCGATTATTTCTTTTTGTTCTTCCAAGCACTTCAGCGCGGGATCGAGATAAGTTACAAGAGCTGCCAACCTGCCATAGCGCCTAAAAGCATTTCTAGCCTGCAGTGTAGTGTACATCCGATCCACAACCGACCACTCCGATAGGTTGGGATTAGGGTTGTTGTATCGGGTCAAGGATTGCGTATAATCATTGGCTAGAGTCTGTATGGCATCCTTTCCCAGCGACTGTCGGAGTTCTTGCTCTGCACCGAAGCCCTGCTTGACACCGTTTTGCAGTGCGAGCCAGAAGACTTCCTGCATATTATTACGCTGCTTGGAATAGGCTTCTGCTAGCTGGTACACCGCCCACATATCAGGATCCAGCCGGTCCAAGTCTGTCATGTGTGTTCTTTCTCCAGCGCCAAGATTAAAACTTTGTCAAGGATTTTCTTTTCTTTCTTTTTTTAAATTTGTTTTACATTCTTAGCACGTCGCAGCCCTGCACCCCCCCCCCCATTCCCTCCCTGTCCCCTGCGGCCGGGGGAGGGGGAAGAAGAGAGAAAAGAGGGAGAGAGAGAGAGAGAGGAGGGAGAAAGGGGGGGGGGTGGGAGAGAAAGGAGGCACCCCTTCTCTACTCCCCTGCCCCATCCGCGCCTGCGTGCTATTAGGTAAAGAAAGGGACCCTAATAGCATGTTTCCAGCATCGTCCAGCTTGCATGTATGGAAATGTCCGCACTGCCAAAAGGAGTTAACAGGCGTATTAACTGTTTGCTGTCAAGATGGGAAGATGTTGCCGTTGTCCGCTAAAAAAGCAGTGAGAATCCCCGCGGGCTTGCTGCAAGAAACTAGTACACTCGGGCTCTATAAGCTGCCAATACAATCCGAATTCTCCCGGTCAGTCCTTGCTTTCTGGCTGAAAGAAAATAAGAAGTTCATCACGACAGATCTCATAGCAGCCGGGCTAGCAACTATCAAGCCCAACACTAATGGTGAAAGCTCCTGCGTGCTGTTCTGTAAGCAGTGCGACATACCCTTGTTGTGGGCATACACATCGAACCCAATATATGCGACAAGCAAGTGGTGCCGCACCGACCGACATGTATCCAAAGGACTGACATCACGCGGCTATGTTCCAATTTACTGCACAACGGACGCTGGATATGCGTGGTGTGGGAAGTGCAAAGACGGCGAGAGACGAGCACTTTGGCAACGCATAAAAGCAGGTCACGCATACCACTAAACAGGTAAATCCTTAACAGTTCCAGACAACCTATATGTGATCTCAGTCCAACACTCCAATCTAACAACAGGGAGCGGAGCACGGTTTTTCAAGGCGCTAAACCTAGAAGCTCTAAAAACGGTTCAGGATGCATTGCGCGATCTTATTGAATTACGTGCAATACGGCCATGTGCATACCATCACACTACAGAAGAGAATACATGTGAGTATTAATTTCTTTCTAAACGCCACGGGCTCAAATAGTGTGCGTGATTCCGAGCGCCAACACACGCGCAAAATAGTTCAAAAGGTCACAAGCCAGAACAATGGTACTCTCATTTGATTAAATTTTATTATACTCCCGTCACCCCCCCTCTCTTGAGTGCATAGCTCTCTTACTCTCGGGGGGGGGAGGGCAGCACTCCCCCCCCCTCCCCGGTTAAATTCCTCGTCCCTTCTCTTGTTGGGAAGGGGGGGGGGGGGAAAGAGGTGCGAGCACAAAAAAGAAAAGTGTGTGCTTCCACGGGGCCTGTCATGCCGAGCGACGCCGTGCTGTCATTCTATAGCTGTGCCAACGCGGCTTGCGGGGGCACGCTGCTGAAACAGCGCGGCCTGCCCGCCGGCCAGAAACCTGCATCTAAATATCGTGTCTGTGCCCAGTGCCGCTTGGCTTATTATTGCAGTGTTGCATGCCAAGAGTCCGATTGGAAAGCTCGGCACAAAGTGTCCTGCATCGCCGGAGCCAAGAACAATGCACAGCACGCACGGGCCGTGGCCTTTCTGCAGCAAGCCGCGGCCAGCCAAGACATGCGCAATTCACTGCTCGCAGCCGCAGACAAGGCGCAGCGTGACAGAAAAATGTGCGACGTGTTTCTGCTCGCGACGGTGCGCCCGGGTTGCCCGGAAATCACCATTGCGGCTCTGTCCAGGAAAGATCTGGCACAGCCCCACCTGCAACCCCTGCGAGCCGAGGTCAAGGATGTGCCGCCAGAGATCGGCGTTTGTGTCGTGGTCGAAGCACTGCTCGAGCGCCTGTCCGAGAGAGGCGGGGTCGTGGTCTGGAAAAAGAGCATCACACCCACTATCATTGGCAGAGCCCAGCCCGCTGGCGCGGGCAGGAGGGAGGGCAGGGGGGATCGGGGGCAGCAAGCCCCCCGGCGGGCTGAGTCGCGCCTTGGAGTGTGCGCGCTGCTCCCGCAAGGATTCCGCGACCGCGCCCTTGCTGGCCTGTTCCCGCTGCCGCCTCTCCATGTATTGCAACGCGGCCTGCCAACGTGCCCACTGGCAGGCCTTCCACAAGAGGCAGTGCCGCCCAAAAATACAACCAGCGATTGCAGTGATCTTGGCCATGGAGTTACCTCAAAAGCACCTCGCGCTCAAGCGTGGCAAGACGTCCGGGGACCCATTGCTTGAAGGCCGCTTGCTCCTCCTCGAGGCAGTGCTCGACTTGGTGCGCTTGAATCCCGACACGGCCATGCTGCCGCAACAGCCCGCCATGAGAGAACATCTTTTTTTCAAGCTCTGTTCAGACAAGGCGCGCTTCGCGGCTGAGCTCTTGGCGCGGGGGCAAGGACCCGACTGCTTGCAAGCCGAACTGCAGAGCTGCGTGCCCCCCTTTCTGCAACCACAGATCCTGTCTTTCTGGGCGCAAAAGCCATGAGGAGATTCTGTTAGAAAAATTTTCTTTTTTTTGTGTTATTAAAACATCTTGGACGCTAACAACGAGATCCGGGCGAACGGCCTTTGTACCACGGACGGGGGAAAAAGGAAACCCACAAGAATTATTTTTTATTTTACTTGTACAAGCCCCGGGGGGGGGGAGCATGCCCCCCGCGCCGCCCCCTTCCAGCCCGCGCAAGCGGGCTGGGCACTAGAATTCTGCTGCAGACAAGAGAGATGCGATCAAGACCAGAACTAGACAGCCAAGACCAACGGATGCCGAGGAGACCGCACCGGCATTAGAGAACTCGGCGGTGTGGGTAGGAAAGGGTGTGGAGGAGGAGGGCGACGACCCCTGCCGCCCCCCAAGACTTGCCGCCTGGCTTGCCTGGGCGGAGGCCGAGGCTGAGATTGACGACGTTGAAGAAGCCGAAACTGAGCTTGGCCTTGAGGCCGAGGTTGAGTCCGGCGCCGCCGCCGTCGTCGAGTCGTCGTCGAGGTCGTCGAGGTCCAGTTACTAGTGCACAGCGGGGGTGGCCACGCCCTGCTAGCCTGGCATTCTACTAGCGACGACGGCACCGCTTGCGAGGGCGGCAATGACCAATTGGCGACGCACGCGTCGGTGTACCAGTACTGCCACGCGCCCTCCCTGTACTCCCCGGCAGCCGCGCCGCACGACAACAAGCCGTTGCACCCGCACTCGGCCGCGCCCTCGACCGCAAACACGTGGCTGATATCTACCTGCACCCCTGGGGTCTGATTTGTTTGCTGCGATCCGGGAAAAGCTAACAGGATTAGCTGTAGGTAGCTCGGGCCTCCCTCGTCGAGAGCGCACTGGCGCACAGCGCGCCCGGCCAGCACGGCGCCCTGCGGAGAGCTATGCTGGATGCTGTTGTACATTGCAGAGCGCAGCCCCTCGAGTCCATTGCCGGGGGCGGACTGGTCATCGAACAAGAGCTCGGACATAGAATCGGCGTACGTGTCACAGGCAGCAATGTCCAAGCGCACGCTATACACAGACGACAGTTGCTTCACGATCCACAGCATGAGCCTAGTTGGGGCCGAGGTCGTAACCCTGTACTCCACCGCCCGCCCGACGGGCACTGGCACCGCGAGCCTTTGCCCGACCCCCGCGCTGTCGTTGGCTGGGATGAACAGGCTTTGCCCGCCCGAAACCAAGCAAGCACAAGCGAAATCTTGCGGGCACAACCCCTGCAGCCCCGCCTCGGCGTCCAAACAGACGGGCCGCGTGCCTGGCTGGCATGGCATGGCCTGGGAACAGTTAATCGTGTACATGTTACTGCACGCGGGCATCTTCCGATAATAGGCTAACATACACTGGCGTGCCCGACCCGGCAGGACCTGACCCACCGGCAGCGACCAGTCGGCAGTGCAGTTGTCCGTTAGCCTGTGCCCGCCCGCTCGGACCACCGTGTCGCCCGGCTGCTCGGCGCAAGTTTGGTGGGCACAGCTACAGTTCGGGCTCGGTCCTAGTGCAAAGGACTGCGTGATGTCCAGGCGCAGACAGTCGCGTGTGCCCTGGTCCTGGTAAGCGGCTAGCGCCCGGAAGCTAAACCTGGCGGTCGTGGACCACCCCGCGCCACATGGCAGCGCGACGCGTCCGGTCAGCACCGCGTCGTGCGGCAGCCCCCCGGGTCCCGTGCAAAAACGGGCCCCGTGCGAGTCCAGCGCTGCTCCCCCCAGCCACGCGTCAGAGCTGTTCAGCAGTTCCTCCAGGTTCCGCGAGTAGCGGCTGCAGGTCCAGACACTGCCCGCCCCCGCGTCGAGGCTGAAGTCCAGTGCGCAGCCCGCCGCCACCGTGACCTTGTACTCTATCGCCAAGCCGTTAGTCAGACTAAGGTCCAGCACCCTAGTCTCGTTGGCACCGCTGGGTGAAAAGGAAAGATCCGCTTGCTGCTGTTGGCAAACGCAGTCTTGCAGGCGCCAGCACAGGTCTTCATCGAGAACGGACGACGATCTGCACCTCAACGTCGCGCCCTGGAGGCACGTGACAAACTCGGAGCAATTCAGGCCCCTGTACGGCGGCTCCGTCAGCGGCGGGTCGCACAGCGGTGGCGGCCAGGCCCGGCTCGCCTGGCAGGCGGCTACCGGCGCGGGGATCACGTCGCCGAGCGCGCGAGTCCAGTTGGCCACGCACGCCTCGGTGTAGTTGTAGTAGTCAGACGAAACCTGCGCAGGCGCGTAACTAGACGCCGCACACGACGGGTAACCCCCGCAGCCACACCCCTCGAGATCTCTGACCAAAAACTCGGGGCTCACGTCGAGCTGCAGGCAATTGTCGTCCGCGGCGGGGCTACCTGTTATGGCTACGTAGAAAAAGAGGTACGGCTGCACCGAGGGTGCCATGCCACAGTCCCGGTTGGCTCTCCCTGTTACGACCACGTCCTGCTGGGTTCTGTTGGCTACAGTTTCAAACTAGATGGATTGTCGTTCTGTTGGAAAAGTCGGGACTAGCTCTGTCATGGCACCCCAGGAGCTGTGACAGACATGGAGTTCGTAGAATACTCCTTGCCCGGGGGTTCGGATGTTGACGGCTGCTTGGCAGCCCGCAGCAATCCTCAGTCGGTACTCTAATCCGTGCCCCGGGCTGAGAGGCACGCCCAGGGTGCGTGTCTGGTTGAAGTAGTAGGTCGCGCTTGTCTGGCTGGCCGTGCAACCACAGCCGGACTCCGCCGCGCAGAGATCGGACGTCTCCGTCCGATTCAGCACGCACACTGGCGAGGTTTCAGGAAAGCAATTTGTTAGGACCTGTTCGCAGGCGACGAGCGGCTGGGTGGGCTCGATGCCCTGCGCGGTTGCGACGTGGGCAACTAGAAGGACCAGCGCTCCTGGAATCGACCACGCTAGCATCTTCTTCAGCTTAGCTGCAAAAAAAAAGAATTCCCTGCTCCTTTCTCGTTTCCTTTCTAGACAGAAAAATATAGGTGGAAAGAAAGAAGAACGGCCGCCCCCCCCCCTTATGCTCTCTTCGCGCCAGGGGGGGAAGAGGGTTTTCTCTCTCCGGGGGGGGGGCACCCCCCCCCTCCTCGTGCCGGATCATTGTTCTCTCAAATTTCACTTTTAATTAGAAATTACATGGTCTATTCTGTAACTTCCCCTACTTCCGACTGGGGTCTTTTGCCTGCCTTTTTATTCTTCCTCTTCCTTTAGCGCGGCTATGCCGCTTTTTTCCTTTGTACTCTTGGCATAGGTGTGATACAAGTGTCATAGTTTCGCTGCTCGATGCGCTGCTTGGCCAAGGTATAGTTCATCAGCACCAGACTGTTAGTCACGCGCCACAGGTCTCGCTCGACGTGGGTGGCTCGCTTATCTTCGGGGCGCACCGTCCCGCTCTTGGATTGAACCCACTCTGTCAAAGCCTTGGGACGGGGGGCCACATGTTCCTTGTAATCACCCGATCGTGCCTTGGCTAGCATAGCGCTTAGCACAGTCACCACGCGCTCCAGATCTAGCAACAGACCCTCATCTTTCCGCGTGGTCCCCGGCTCTGCAGAAAGCGGAGCTAGCCCGCAAAGCAGCGGCTGATATGCGGGGGTTTGAAGCAGCATCTGTTGCCATACATCCAAAGCCTGCCCGGCTTGCTCTGCTTGTTGTGTAGGGCTCGCCGGTCCTTTTCTCTTTTTGCCACAAGAATCGCATCTGGTGGGTTCTTCTTCAGACATGAGCTACCAGAGAGAATGCAGGCAAACGTTAAGCGCAGAAGAAAGAATTTTTGGCCTTTTTTTCTTTTTCTCTTTTATTACTCTGTCTTTCTATTACCTTGCCATACAAGGATGGCAGATGTAGCTCAGTAGGGTGAGCAGAAGCGACCGCAGTAAATTGATGTCGTCGAACCTCCCGCGCCCCCCTCCCCCCACCCCACCCCCTTCTCTCCCCTTTCTCCCTTGTCGTCTTCTCGGGCGCGCGGTGGCGGGCATACAGAAGTTTACAAAACAAACCATGTCAGACGTAAAAGTCCACTACGCCGTCAAGCCCAAGAGCCAAACTAACGACGTCCAGCACAAGAACGACGAACTAGGCCGGACGGGTTTGTGCGGCTGTTGCCTAGACTCCTCCAGCGCAGACCCCACGCGCGACCCGTGCCACATCACGTGGGGTTCGGAGCAAACGCTGTTGAATTTGAACGGCCGCCAGCGACAGGTGCTATGCTTTTACTTGTCGAAAGAGGAGCGAACACAGCAGGCCGGACCGTTGCAGTTAGAAGCCCTGTTTGAGCTCCTGCGGCGAATAGGGCGGAAACAAAGGCCAACCTTTGTGGTCGTGCCAGCCCCCCAAACAAAGAAAGACAAAGTGCAGGCAAAGCCCGAAAATGTAAGACAAATGTTCGAAACGCTGGCGCAGCAGGTAGCAAAGAGGCTGGACAGCTATCTGCAACAACTGGAGACCGAAGGCAATGGTACTTGGGAGGTGGATGAAGATTTCTATGCTTTACGCCAGCTAGCCTCTCTTCTGGCGTGTTTGCAGCACAGCAAAGAAAACTTCGCTGTGGTGCTAAACAATGAGCTACGGTATTCACCAGCGAACGAACTCATGCATGAGCTGTGGAATTTGTTCTGGGGGCGGATCGACAGCGCATTCGAGCACGAATTTAGAGACGAGAATTCCGGCAGAGGATCCCTGGCCCACCTGCAGGCCGCTATCCTAGGCATGGCCTCGTACGGACAGCTGAATCTGTCTGATGCGTTTATAACACACAGCACGAAGGCCTTGTCAAACAGTTGGTCTTTCTTGAGAAATCCCGGCGACCGCCCCGTGGCGCCAGAGCAGCGGGTCCTGCACATAAGCCACAAGCTCATGCGACGCCGAGGAACGGGGTCGGGCACGGTGCCCTGCGAGTTCTTTACCGAAAACCTGACGCGCTTCTTCCAGCAGCACGAGCTGTCTCATGTTCAGCGGCTTGTGCTGAGCGACACCGACAGCAAGACTCACCCCGGCGCCTTGATAATGCTGAATATGGCCCAGCATTGCTGTTACCGTGCCACGGAACTGTGCTGGGAGAGCGAGCGTTACGACGGAGACGGAGGCCGGGCCACTATATCTACAGAGCGATGCCTAGACCTGGCGCACCTAACACACGTGCAGACGAGATTGCCGTCCCTACGGGTCTTGGAGTGGTCCTTTACTCTTGTGGCCAGCGAGGCCCCGCAGCGCCTGAGCGTGGCCAAGATCGACAACCTGCAAGAGATTGTTATCGAAGCGTGGTTTAAAAACAACGGTAGCTGCCCAGAGGGCCCTCTAGTAATTTTTATCGACGAGGACCCGACGGAAGCCCAAGCCGGGGACATGGCTTGGAGAAAGGCCCACGGACTCAAGATCAGTCAAGCAAACCCAGAGGCATCGCAGCCGCTGCCGCCGCTCCTTATCCGCGTCCGAGCCGCGCACTTGGCTGACAAGCAGCTTCCTTTGATTGACATAACGGAAGTGAACACGCCTCGCGTTACGCTTGCAAAAGGAGCCGAGCTCTCGAGTGGCTTCAAGGCCTCGCCTATAAAGCTCAAGACTTCCAAGAAATTTACTCGAAAAATCCGAACACCTACAAATCTTACAGTACAACTAATTTGAAAAAGAAGCGATTTGGCTCCAAAAGCTTTTCTTTTTTAATTAAAGACAATTGTCACCTTCTAGGAAGGGGGGGAGGGCACCCCCCCCCCCTCTGTTCCCGGGCGCCCGCGCGCGCTCTGTCTTGCTCTGCCATTTCCCTTCCTCGTTCCGCCTGTGAATGAAGCCTGGCTTAGCTCCCGCTCCGTCTAAGCCGGCCGGCGGCGAGGGGCTACGGGTTCACCCTGTATCGTTCGAGAAGCACCGGGTGCAGCTGCTCAATGCCTGCGCGGGCCTGGGCAAGACAGAAGCGGGTTTGGTGGCGGTAGCCAAGGTGTTGAGGGAGGACGCAAAAGCCTGGGTAGTGTGGATCCCCGGCCGAGTTCTGCAAGCAAGAGAGACGGCGGCCCGCCTAGCAGCGACGCTGACAGCGATGGGGGTGGGCCGCAGCCGGCCTTGCGTGTTTGAGGATGAGCCCTCGCGTGCGCGCGAGGCGGCCGTGTTGATTGTGCGGCAGCGAGAGCTGGCCGAGCTGCGCAGCACCAGCGCTGCGCGCCTGCCGGCGCTGGTGGTTTGTGACGACGTCGACCTCATGTTAGGGCAAAGCGTGGACGCCGCCATCAATGGCTGGAGGCTGGAGGAGAACAATCAGGCGTTGTTGCTGCTTTGCTCTGGGGCCCCAAGGCTGCTGCTGACCGCGACTGACAGCACACGAAGCTCGCAGACGCACGATTTCTTGCTGAGCCCCGGGGGCGGCGTGTGCCGCCGCCCGGGAAGTAGCGAAGCGGAGGGGCAGGCCGAGATGCAGCTGCATCGGTACACGTACGTGCCGCCTTGCCACCAGAGGGGCCTATTCGTCGAGACAGACTTGCAGAGATTCGAGGCCGGGATCGTGGAGGGAGTGCGTGGCAGGCAGAAGATCGCGGTAGCTTGCCAGACTCCGAGTGCTGCCCTGGCGCTTTTCGCACGGCTGCAAAGCCTGCTGCCCGAACTGGCCGCGCAGACGTGGGCGCCTGCGATGGGCGGGCCCGCCCCGCCTGCCGGCAGTGGCGACAGTGCCGCGGCAGTCACGGGCGGGACGACGAGCCTGTGCCTGCTGACCGAGCCAGCGCTCGGCCCTGTGCGCGGGCCGGCCGGGGGCCTAGCCGCTGCGGTGGACGGCTTTTTTCGGGGGCGCGGGGTGGCGCGCGTACTGCTTTTCTGCCAAGTCCTGTGCTTAGCCGGGGCCGTCCGAGAGCGCGTAGACTCTGTGTTCTTGTACTTGGGCGACGACGAGGCGGCGGGCTAGGGGCGCAACCGCCCGGGTGCTGAAGCAGATGCTGACGAGGTTCCAGAACCTGGGGAACAACTGCGTGCGAGCGTACCTGGGAGCCGGCGGGCTGGACCCGCCGCGCACGTTTGAGCAAGACAAGCACCGGGAGTACGAGCACGACGACGTTTTTGCGCGGCTCCTGCGGGACTATCACCGGGAGGAGGGCGGATGCGCCACCGGGCCCGCCAGACGGGGGAGGCCAACGTGTGGGCCACGCTCGCGAGCGAGCACGACCTCGGGCGGGGCGGGTGCCGTCGTCGGCCCTGCTGCGCTTCATTGCGGCGCAGAGGGAGCAGTTGTTGACGTGCGAGAAGAACGCGGTGTGGGGGTGGCTGGTGCGGGACTGGGACGTGGTGCTGCACGCGCCGCCGCCGACGACGACGACAATGATGCGCGCGGTAGCAGAACAGGAAACGCGGCCGATGCGCGCGGTAGCAGAGCAGGAAACGCGGCCGGCGGCGGAGCCGCACGTGGGGCAGGGGTTGCTGCTGCGGGCGCTGGCGTGCGTCACATGTGGCCGTGCGGAGACGCTGGGCGCGGGGAAGCTGCTTGCGTGCGGCCGCTGCGGGCTGTGGCTCTATTGCGACAAGAGCTGCCAGCGCGTGCACTGGCGCGGGGGGCACCGGCGCAGCTGCCAGTCGGCGGAGAACAGGGCGCTGAGTGCAGTCATAGAGCTGAAGCTGCCGCGCCTCTACCTGTCTTGGCGGCGGAACAAGCCGCTGACTACCCCTGTGAGCAAGGGGCGGGCCTTCTTGATCGAGGCAGTGTTGGATATGGTTAGGCTCGATCCAGTGCGCGGGGACCTGCCGCTAGACTTCCGGGGCAAGCCTGCCGAGGCGGTGTGGAAGGAATGCCAAAAGAAGCTCAAGTATGCGGGCAGCCTCTTCAACGAGGCGGGCGGGTTCGACTGTATGCAGCTGGAGCTGCACTCCTGGACTCCTGATTTCTTTGTACGAGACGTGGACAATGCCTGGGACGGGATAGGAACGTGGCGCTGCTGATGTGCGGTCTGGGATCGCGATGACCTTTATTAAAAAAGATACTTGTTATTTTGGCACACCACGTACTAAGGGAAACTTCCAGAGACGACTCAAGAAGGCTGCTGTTGCTATTATGGATGAACGGATTGGCTTTAAGGTGCATATTCATTTGCAGGCGAATTCCGGGTATGTGTGGGGACAATTTCTGGTATCATCGTTGCTAACTTGGCTTTAATTAGAAATTACATTGTATACCTAGGCCTTGTAACTTTCCCCACCCTCTGTTGTTCCCCCCTTGTTCCTCTTCTTGATACAAGGAGAAGAAGAGGAGGGCGGTCTTTAGTCAACCTCCCCGCGCCGCGCCTTTTTGCGCTTGCGCTCCTTGTCAGTCCCGCTTCTTCTTCTCTTTCTCTTTTGTCGACTCGCCGCCGCCGCCTTCTCTACGCGCTCCCCGCTCTCCTCCCACATCTTGTCATGAAAAGTAGCCCAGTCATGGACCTGAGGCTTTTTCTGGATTGTAAACGTGTTATAGCTGGTCCGCTTTCCATCGACCTGCCTGCGTTTTGCCTGGCCTGTTTCAACCATCGTGTAACCTACGTTGGACAGTAAAAATTTGGCTAGCTGCTTGGCGCTGCTCTTCTCAGCCTGCCTGTCGTCCGATACACCAGGCTGTGCATCCCGCGCCTGCTGCGCTAGTTTGCGCAAGAGCTTTTCTTTCCCGTAGAGAACAGATAAAGGATAAGCGGTCTCGTAGTCTGCCAAGAACTGCTCAAGCGAGGCAGCTCCAAAAACCTTCGTGGCTAAGCGATTCACGGCTCGGTGCATGGCCAGAGCAGAGGCCGCCTTGATCGGGATGGGCTTGGCAGTCTTTTCGTCAAGCCGCACGGCGTCCGTTTGGGGGCCCAAAACAATCGACAGATTGTCAAGGCTCGCAACGGCTTTCTTGGCCTGTGCAAGCAAATCCTTTATTCTCCTGACCCATTTCCAAATCCTCCACCCCACGTCTATCTCGTCACCGCCTTGCTCTTCCAACTCCTTAGACAGCTCTCGGCGTAACTTCTTGAATTTCTCCAGCGACCCTGGGTAGCGCTGCAGGACGCGCAGGATTGCGAGCTCTGCTACTTCGTGGTCGAAGAGACGCTCACGCTCTTTGTTCTCGAGAAACTCCACTCGTGTCCGCACGCTCTGCTCCGTCAGCTCCGACCAGGAGATGCCGTGCCAGATAACTAATTCGTCTGCCTGCAGCATGGGCGCCCGCGCGCGCTCTGCCTTGCCCTTCTCATCCAGCAGCTCTGCCTCTGGCTCCCCTTGCGCGTCGTCCCGCCTCCTCGCCCTTAGAGCCTCCCGCTCCGCCTCGCTCAGGCGGGGGGGCAGAACAATGTCCATATCTTGCGAGACGATCCAGCCCCAGATTGCAGCGCCTGTGCTCTTGGCAGACTCGGTCAGGCACGCGAGCAGCCGAAGCTTGGTAGTGCTAGCAACCTGTCTTACCATAACCTTGCCGTCTCTTTTCACCTCGCCGCCCCAGGCATAGGCACTGTCTAAAGCCATCCAGGGGTTAGGTTTGCGAGCAGTTTTGTACAGTGCCAGCATCCGCTGCTCTTTGCTCGAGTAATTGCGATCCAAGCTCTGGAATTGTGCGCAATGTTCCCAGGGCAACACGGTCTCGTCTACGCCTTCGAACATCCGCGGAATACTAGACAGGCCCCCCTCGCCGAAATAGGCCTTCACGACGGGGTCCACCGTCCTCCGGGCTCGCATCAGCATCTGGCACAGGACCCGCGCGGGGGGGCCAAACCTCGACATTTTCTTTCTGTAACCACAGAGCAAAAAAACCAAGTCCAGCAAAACCCGGATATCAACGCACACGCTCACGCGCGAGGTGTGGATCAGCCCCCTGGGGCCTTCTTCGGAGAAGAAGTCGTTGATCGTCTGAATCAAAAACTTGGCGCTGGAGTTGCTGGTCTGTCCGTCCAACAGACGGATGCAGGCACCATCTGCCCAGCTTGCGCGAAGACGGTTTTCGTTCGAAACCAGTTCTCGCTGCTCCGCGGTTCTTTCGCGCGGGTCCAGCGGCACCGTCTCGCGCACAAACTCTACCCCGCCCCCACCCGGCGCGCAGGGGCGTCGGGGGCACAGGTGCGGGAACATTTCCTGCAGCTTGTCATAGAGCGCCGCAGCGGCTTTCTGCGTCTGACACGCAACAATAAACTTTTTCCCAGCCCGGATCCCGTCCACGATGCCCTGGAAAAAATCCTGATATGCAGATACGACCTGCAGGCCCCGTTGTAGATGCGGTGGCACGTACGTGTAGCAATGGAATTGGATTTCTTTTTGCGCCTCCACTTCCGACAACTTGCCCTGCTGGCGACACACGCCTCCTCCCTCACACAACAGAAAGTCCCTCACGTGCGAAGTCCGCATGCAGTCTTTGTCCAGCAGCAAAAGCCGGGGGGCCCTTTCACAAATCATCCTCAGCACAGAGTCGTTGATCCGCAATTTCATCCCGTTCGTCTCCACACACACCGACTGGCTCAAGATCAGCAGTACCTCGTCCAACACCACCAGGTCCGGCCTCCAGATCTCTGGTTCCTGATTTGCACCCTTCTGCGGCAAGATAATCTTCCAGATAGATTCTTGTTGAATCTCCAGGATTTGTGCTTCGCGAATCTCTTGGCGTGTGGCCTTCTCGTACAAACAGACCTTCATGTGCCCCAGCCCGTGGGCAGACAGATAGTCTTCTAGCCGCGGAGTACTATCCTGCGCCTGAGAAACCCTGCCCACGACCCAGATCACCCGCGCGTGCCTGTCTTCTCTTAGCAGCGCACAGACTGCGGCAAAGCCCACCACCGTCTTGCCCAGCCCGGTGAACCCGTTAATCACCTGTACTCTGTGCTTGTCGAACGACACCCGGTGCATCACGCGTTCGCCCGTTTCTTTTATCAGGTACAAATCACTGGCCCGTGCGTACACGATATAAAACGCGAAAAACTTCCGTACATCGTCTTCCAACTGGTACCGAGCGTACAGCGCCTCTCTGTCGCCTGCCTGCTCGTCCACGAGAAATACTCGCCATTCTACGCTCGGAGAAGCAAAGTGGGCACAGGCACTGCCCTGCCCCTTACTCTCATCTTCTTGGCGTTGAGTCTGGGCGTCTCCACCCCCGACAGGGGGCCCCGCTCGCAAATATAAGCATTCAGCCCTGCCGCTTCTACCCGGCAGGCGGGACCGCGAACGTACAAAACATTGTGCGCCAGCACCGACACGTTGGCCGGACCCACAAAGTCAATACAACGCTTCATGATCTCGCCTTCAAAACGGGCCGTAAGAAAATGAACAAAGCGCCCCGTTCTCTTGTGCAGCTTAATCCTCCCATCAGGGCTCCAGGCTCTTTCCTTCTGCGCGCAGCACCAGCGCCAAAGCTTCTTGAAGTAATACCGCAGACCCCTCGTCGCCGCCCGCAGGCTCTGCATAAAGTCTGCCAGCATCGGGTACGTGGCGGCCCCTTTCTCATCCGCATCCCCCGGCAGCGACAACATCTTTCCTCCATGAACGAGCTCCTCCATGATCTTCCCAGCCCATGAAGAATCGACCCCCAGCACACTACCGACTCTCTGCAAGAACTCTTCGTGTTGCTGGGCATATTCCTGCAAAGACTTCAGCTTCTTTGATGGCGCAACTTTCAGCTCAGACGCCAGCCAGTACAACAAGAACCCCGCTGAATTGGGAAGCTGCAAAGCCGTATCTCCGTGCAGCACCAGACGCCTCAGGGCCGCTGGTGCACCCTGAAGACCTGTGTCTGCATACATTCGGGACCCTACGGACCTGTTTCCTTTTCGCCATGTCTTGACCCCGGGAGGCGCGCGGTAATGCACTTCCAGCCCCTCGCGCTCGTTGACGGACGTATACAGGTCGTGCAAATATAGTCGATATCTCCAATCAAATCTCCTTTCGGCAATAAGCTCCGACACCCGCCCCAGATTCACTTTCTCGTACAAAACCAGCCCAGAAACTTCACTTACAAGGCGTCCCTTTTTCTTACCCTTAGGCTCGTCCTCGTCCTCTTCTTCTTCTAGAAGCTTCACTAAGGCACCCAGTGCACCGATGTCTTCGTCCCCTTCTGACCATAGCCTGTCACAACAAAATACACACACGCGTGACTCCTCCTCCCTCCCTTGCTCCCCTGAGCCCTTCATATCACACAGCTCGTCAGTTCCTCTTTGCCACCCTGCACAGGCCTGCGCCCCCCCCCCCTGGTGGTGGCGGAGCACCCGCTCGCCAAGGAGCAGGTGCGGGCGCGCAAAAATTTTTATAGAACAGCCGCCCCAGCGTACCTCAGACCCCCTCGGAGCACCCGCTCGTCCAAGGTGTCGAGGGGATTGTGCAGCCAGTGGTTTTTTTTCAGAACACCCCTCCCTTTATATTTTTTTGCAGTGCATGTCCACCACACCCGCGCCCCCCTGCACAGGCCTGCGCCCCCCCCCCTGGTGGATGGCGGAGCACCCGCTCGTCCAAGGAGCAGGTGCGGGCGCGCAAAAGTTTTTATAGAACAGCCGCCCAGCGTACCCCAGACCCCCTCGGAGCACCCGCTCGTCCAAGGTGTCGGGGGATTGTGCAGCCAGTGGTTTTTTTTCAGAACACCCCTCCCTTTATATTTTTTTGCAGTGCATGTCCACCACACCCGCGCCCCCTGCACAGGCCTGCGCCCCCCCCCCTGGTGGATGGCGGAGCACCCGCTCGCCCAAGGAGCAGGTGCGGGCGCGCAAAAGTTTTTATAGAACAGCCGCCCCAGCGTACCCCAGACCCCCTCGGAGCACCCGCTCGTCCAAGGTGTCGGGGGATTGTGCAGCCAGTGGTTTTTTTCAGAACACCCCTCCCTTTATATTTTTTTGCAGTGCATGTCCACCACACCCGCGCCCCCCTGCACAGGCCTGCGCCCCCCCCCCTGGTGGATGGCGGAGCACCCGCTCGCCAAGGAGCAGGTGCGGGCGCGCAAAAGTTTTTATAGAACAGCCGCCCCAGCGTACCCAGACCCCCTCGGAGCACCCGCTCGTCCAAGGTGTCGGGGGATTGTGCAGCCAGTGGTTTTTTTCAGAACACCCCTCCCTTTATATTTTTTTGCAGTGCATGTCCACCACACCCGCGCCCCCCTGCACAGGCCTGCGCCCCCCCCTGGTGGATGGCGGAGCACCCGCTCGCCCAAGGAGCAGGTGCGGGCGCGCAAAAGTTTTTATAGAACAGCCGCCCAGCGTACCCCAGACCCCCATCGGAGCACCCGCTCGTCCAAGGTGTCGGGGGATTGTGCAGCCAGTGGTTTTTTTTCAGAACACCCTCCCTTTATATTTTTTTGCAGTGCATGTCCACCACACCCGCGCCCCCCTGCACAGGCCTGCGCCCCCCCCCCTGGTGGATGGCGGAGCACCCGCTCGTCCAAGGAGCAGGTGCGGGCGCGCAAAAGTTTTTATAGAACAGCCGCCCCAGCGTACCCCAGACCCCCATCGGAGCACCCGCTCGTCCAAGGTGTCGGGGGATTGTGCAGCCAGTGGTTTTTTTCAGAACACCCCTCCCTTTATATTTTTTTGCAGTGCATGTCCACCACACCCGCGCCCCCCTGCACAGGCCTGCGCCCCCCCCCTGGTGGATGGCGGAGCACCCGCTCGTCCAAGGAGCAGGTGCGGGCGCGCAAAAGTTTTTATAGAACAGCCGCCCCAGCGTACCCCAGACCCCCATCGGAGCACCCGCTCGTCCAAGGTGTCGGGGGGATTGTGCAGCCAGTGGTTTTTTTCAGAACACCCTCCCTTTATATTTTTTTGCAGTGCATGTCCACCACACCCGCGCCCCCCTGCACAGGCCTGCGCCCCCCCCCTGGTGGATGGCGGAGCACCCGCTCGCCCAAGGAGCAGGTGCGGGCGCGCAAAAGTTTTTATAGAACAGCCGCCCCAGCGTACCCCAGACCCCATCGGAGCACCCGCTCGTCCAAGGTGTCGGGGGGATTGTGCAGCCAGTGGTTTTTTTCAGAACACCCCTCCCTTTATATTTTTTGCAGTGCATGTCCACCACACCCGCGCCCCCCTGCACAGGCCTGCGCCCCCCCCCCCTGGTGGATGGCGGAGCACCCGCTCGCCCAAGGAGCAGGTGCGGGCGCGCAAAAGTTTTTATAGAACAGCCGCCCCAGCGTACCCCAGACCCCCATCGGAGCACCCGCTCGTCCAAGGTGTCGGGGGGATTGTGCAGCCAGTGGTTTTTTTCAGAACACCCCTCCCTTTATATTTTTTTGCAGTGCATGTCCACCACACCCGCGCCCCCCTGCACAGGCCTGCGCCCCCCCCCTGGTGGATGGCGGAGCACCCGCTCGCCCAAGGAGCAGGTGCGGGCGCGCAAAAGTTTTTATAGAACAGCCGCCCCAGCGTACCCCAGACCCCCATCGGAGCACCCGCTCGTCCAAGGTGTCGGGGGATTGTGCAGCCAGTGGTTTTTTTCAGAACACCCCTCCCTTTATATTTTTTTGCAGTGCATGTCCACCACACCCGCGCCCCCTGCACAGGCCTGCGCCCCCCCCTGGTGGATGGCGGAGCACCCGCTCGCCCAAGGAGCAGGTGCGGGCGCGCAAAAGTTTTTATAGAACAGCCGCCCCAGCGTACCCCAGACCCCCATCGGAGCACCCGCTCGTCCAAGGTGTCGGGGGGATTGTGCAGCCAGTGGTTTTTTTCAGAACACCCTCCCTTTATATTTTTTTGCAGTGCATGTCCACCACACCCGCGCCCCCTGCACAGGCCTGCGCCCCCCCCCCTGGTGGATGGCGGAGCACCCGCTCGCCCAAGGAGCAGGTGCGGGCGCGCAAAAGTTTTTATAGAACAGCCGCCCCAGCGTACCCCAGACCCCCATCGGAGCACCCGCTCGTCCAAGGTGTCGGGGGATTGTGCAGCCAGTGGTTTTTTTCAGAACACCCCTCCCTTTATATTTTTTTGCAGTGCATGTCCACCACACCCGCGCCCCCTGCACAGGCCTGCGCCCCCCCCCCTGGTGGATGGCGGAGCACCCGCTCGCCCAAGGAGCAGGTGCGGGCGCGCAAAAGTTTTTATAGAACAGCCGCCCCAGCGTACCCCAGACCCCCATCGGAGCACCCGCTCGTCCAAGGTGTCGGGGGGATTGTGCAGCCAGTGGTTTTTTTCAGAACACCCCTCCCTTTATATTTTTTTGCAGTGCATGTCCACCACACCCGCGCCCCCCTGCACAGGCCTGCGCCCCCCCCCCTGGTGGATGGCGGAGCACCCGCTCGTCCAAGGAGCAGGTGCGGGCGCGCAAAAGTTTTTATAGAACAGCCGCCCCAGCGTACCCCAGACCCCCATCGGAGCACCCGCTCGTCCAAGGTGTCGGGGGGATTGTGCAGCCAGTGGTTTTTTTTCAGAACACCCCTCCCTTTATATTTTTTTGCAGTGCATGTCCACCACACCCGCGCCCCCCTGCACAGGCCTGCGCCCCCCCCCTGGTGGATGGCGGAGCACCCGCTCGTCCAAGGAGCAGGTGCGGGCGCGCAAAAGTTTTTATAGAACAGCCGCCCCAGCGTACCCAGACCCCCATCGAGCACCGCTCGTCCAAGGTGTCGGGGGATTGTGCAGCCAGTGGTTTTTTTCAGAACACCCTCCCTTTATATTTTTTTTGCAGTGCATGTCCACCACACCCGCGCCCCCCTGCACAGGCCTGCGCCCCCCCCTGTGGATGGCGGAAGCACCCGCTCGTCAAGGAGCAGGTCGGGCGCGCAAAAGTTTTATATAGAACAGCCGCCCCAGCGTACCCCAGACCCCTCGGAGCACCCGCTCGTCCAAGGTGTCGAGGGGATTGTGCAGCCAGTGGTTTTTTTCAGAACACCCTCCCTTTATATTTTTTTGCAGTGCATGTCCACCACACCCGCGCCCCCCTGCACAGGCCTGCGCCCCCCCCCCTGGTGGATGGCGGAGCACCCGCTCGTCCAAGGAGCAGGTGCGGGCGCGCAAAAGTTTTTATAGAACAGCCGCCCCAGCGTACCCCAGACCCCCATCGGAGCACCCGCTCGTCCAAGGTGTCGGGGGATTGTGCAGCCAGTGGTTTTTTTTCAGAACACCCCTCCCTTTATATTTTTTTGCAGTGCATGTCCACCACACCCGCGCCCCCCTGCACAGCCTGCGCCCCCCCCCTGGTGGATGGCGGAGCACCCGCTCGTCCAAGGAGCAGGTGCGGGCGCGCAAAAGTTTTTATAGAACAGCCGCCCCAGCGTACCCCAGACCCCCATCGGAGCACCCGCTCGTCCAAGGTGTCGGGGGGATTGTGCAGCCAGTGGTTTTTTTCAGAAACACCCCTCCCTTTATATTTTTTTGCAGTGCATGTCCACCACACCCGCGCCCCCCTGCACAGGCCTGCGCCCCCCCCCCCTGGTGGATGGCGGAGCACCCGCTCGTCCAAGGAGCAGGTGGCGGCGCGCAAAAGTTTTTATAGAACAGCCGCCCCAGCGTACCCCAGACCCCCATCGGAGCACCCGCTCGTCCAAGGTGTCGAGGGGATTGTGTGGCTGTAGCCCGAAATCAAAAGCTTCCCCCTTTTATTGTCTTTTTCAGTGCACGCAGATCTCCCTACCGCAGCGGCCTGCAATAGTATAGGTGGGCCGGTTGCCCGATTTGGACCGACTTGCGCTGAAGCGCAGGCAGGGCGCTGGAGCAGGGGGGGGGGAGGGGAGAGCAACCCACCACCAGCAACGATCAAGCCGTGGACGCAGACCCACAGTGTCACACCGGCTTGATCATAAGGGCGGTGTCTCCCCTCCCTCTCCTCTCTCGCCCTGGCGCGCCCTCGTTGCAGTGCAACCCCTGTTTGATCGTCACATGCCCTTCTCCCCCTGCTCCAGCGCGCCTACCTGCGCTCTAGCGCAAGTCAGTCCCAAATTGGGCAACCAAGCCCCCTATATAAATTTTATAACTGCTGGGTGCCCGATTTGGACCGGAACACTGCTCTAGCGTGCCTACCTGCGTTCCAGCGCGGAGAACGGGGGGGGAGGGGAGAGGAGGGGAGGGGGGTAGCCACCACCGGCAACGATCAAGCTGGGGAGGAAAACCCCAGTGTCGCCCCGGCTTGATCATTATGGCGGTGTTCCCCCCCCCCAGCAGCAGTCGCGCACTCCCCGGGGGGGTGGCGGAAGCACCCACTCGGCCCCTTGGGCGCAGGGGTGCGGCGCGCAAAAAAACTCCCACGCCCCCCCCCCCTCCTCTGTTACCTATCTCCGCACTCCACACGTCACATTTGGAGCTTCTGCAAAAGGAGGACCTGTCTGCATTCTTGTTTTCGGGTTCCTGAGCGTCTTCGTCATCATCATCCATTTGCAGTGTTCGCTTGGTTTGTTCTTGTAGCTCCCTTTTCCCTCTTGTATATAGCTTGCATCAACTAGGTGCTCTGCGGGTGCAAACAGAAACTCCTCCTTTGGCTGCGACGACGGATTGTCTCCTTTGCTGGCTTGACAGGCTCCACACTCGTACAGCCACCAAAGCTTGGTCATCTCTCCGAACAAGGCGCCGGTTTTTCGTGTTGAGTGCAGTTGGGGCAGGGAACTTCGAAAATGTCAGTGCGGGTATAATCCGTGCCGCTCTCGACAGATTGTCGAGGTGCCCACTTTACTTCGACATGGCGCAGGTGGCTGTAACACGGCAAGGGCCAACCCGCCTTTTCGAGAAGCCCTTGTAGCTCAGCGTGCCGCTGGGTGACCATAAATTGTATGTCTGTGACGTAGCGCTCTCGCACACGTGGCGCGGTTGTGGGCGAGGGGGGGCTGCTGCCGCTGCTAGAGGCGGCAGCGCTGGGGTGGTGGCGGGATGATCTCTCGGACCCCCCGCTAAATGGGGGTTCCCAGAGGAGGGAGGACGGAGTGTACGCGGGGCCCGCTCGCGCACTTGCAAGCAAGGCTCCAGTGCATCATCATCTGCAGACACAAAAGCAAGCAAACAATACTGGCCCTCGGATAAAAAGGGAACGATTTGGATATTTTCTGGACCTTGGTCATCCTGCTTGTTCTCGACATTTTGTTCTTTTCTCTTTTTATCTGAGGGCATCTCTTGTTCGTACGGAGAGCCTGTTTGGGCGGTCGAGTCTTGGGGCAAGGGCAAGGAGACGGAGCGGGGCTGCGCGAGCAAGAGCTTGTAGCGTGTAGCTTCAGGCAGCAGCAGGCGAGCCTTGGAGACGTGGCGAGTGCATTCACCATTAAAGCAGATGAGGATCAGCTCCGTCAGGCACAGTTTGACGAGTAGGCGATTGCTGGAGTGGCAGCGGGCCGTTCGTTTCCGTGCGTTTCGGAACGGCAGATGGCGGTGTTCTTGACAGTGTAGGCTTGGATACAGCCCTGGGGGTTCCAAGTGATGTTTTCGAATCGGACGCCTTGCCCCAGGTAGGGCGCCGCGTGTGCTAGTAGGAGGGCTCTCATCTGCGCCTGGGTGTAAGGACCATGTGCGCCGATGGTGACGAGGACGGGCAGTCCGCGCCCTCTGGCGCGGCTGGGCGCTAGGCTGATCTGCCCCGTGAGTTCGGCGCCCCAAGGCAGTTGGCAACGGGACGCGGGCTGGGGGGCGCACCTGACGACGAAGACGAAGAAGAGGAAGAAGAAGAAGAAGAAGACGCGGCGCCTGCACGGCTCGGGTGGGGCGAGGAGGTCCCCCCCTCGCGTTCTGGACGGGGGGCCGCGCGGGTTTACAGTGCCGCGCGCCGAAACGCGCCTCGGCGCCTGGCTGGCGCCAGGCAGGACCCGCCCGCGTGGCTTCGGTCTCGCCGACGCTGGACAGCGCGACGAACTCGTCCACCTCGAGTTCGGTCATGTGCTGGGCGGGAGAGAAGCGGAGGCTTGTGACGAGAAGGTCGTATGAAGGATCTTGGAGGTCGTAGCGTCCGAAGGGCATGAGGGGCCGTCGAGCGTAGACGATTTTGGGGCAATAAGAGCCAGAGGAGCAGAGTCCGTTGTCACCCGGGGGTGCTCGGAAGCAGACCTCGCACAGCCTACGTTCGGCCTTATCGCAGAACGGGTAGCGGCACATCCCGCCTCCTTTTTTATAGATGGAAAGGTCGACGATGGTGGACAAGTCGAGGTCCGCGAAGGCCGGATATAGGCGCAAGAAGTCCTCGACCGCCTGGCGCACGAGGAGTCCCGCATCGGCCCACCCCAGGATCAGGCGTGGGAAAACCAGGTGGTACGAAAGTTTGTTGTAGATCTTGAGCTGTCGGTGCGCTCGGCTGCGCACCGGCTGCGCGTCCAGATTCTGCCATTTCTTTACTTGGCCATGGCTTTGCAGGACGTGTGCAGTGCAGGCGGCCCAGGCCTCGTCAGTGGTTCGCGCGCCCTCTGCGACTAGGCGGGCAATAATGAGTCGCGATAACACGACGAGGAAGCAGCGTAGAAAGTCCAAGAAGCGCTCGGGCGTCAGCTGTGGACTCTCCTTGCCGTCTAGATCCACGATGAGAGCCGATGGGTTTTGAATGACCTGTACCAGGGCGAACCGGTTGAGCATTGTCGCGTGTGGCTGTGTGCCAATCTGCGCAGCAGTCCGGCCACGTGTCTTTCCTCGGGGGCGGTCAAATGCATGCAGCCTCCTGACATGAGCGTAAAGTTGGGCTTGAGTTTTTCCTCGCGCACGCGGCGAGAGCCCGTGGTTAGCACGTCGCTGATTTGCTGAGCCAGCTTTCGGGCTTCGATGAAGGAATCCGCTTGCTGGGTGGGCGAGGACATGAGCGAGCGGGAGAGAGAGAGAGCGCGCTTCGAGCTCCTTTTTCTTTTCCCTCTTGGTGGCTTTCTGCTTTTTACTTCTTTTGCCGGGGACAAGGGGGTACGAGAGAGGAGAGAGAGAGAAGAGAGAGAGAGAGAGAAGAGGAGAAAGAGGACAAGGGGGGGGGGGGGAAAGGGGAAGGGGAAAGAAGGAGGGGGGGGGGCGGGAAGGGAAGCGAGAGAAAGGGGGGGGGGGGGGGGAGGGAAAGATGCAAAACGCCTTTTTTTTTGCTAAAGTTGGTTTGATACGGCCAAAAAGGGTAGAGCTTTTTTTTGGTTCTTTTAATTATGAGCTGATGCTGGACAGCCAGCCAATACTGCAGGCCGGCGTCTTCTAACACGTACGTTAGAGCACCAAACCCGTGCGCCGCGCCCTCGCGGCGGGGCATGCGCCCCCCTCCCTCCCTCTCTCTTTCGTTAACTCGCACATCTTTCCCGTCCCCGCCCCTGTACAAGTGCAATTAGCCCAGACAACTGACACGCAACTAGAGTTTAAAAGTCTTGTAGTGCAGGACAAAGAGGCTTTCAGGAAAGCAAAAGGCAGTAGTAGGTAGAATATAACTGAAATTACACTATTGCTCCTGACAAAATATGGAGTCGGGCACGATAGTGTAATTAAAAAAGAATATGGCGCAAATCTATGGCGCGGATCTGTTTTCCCGGCAAGACACCAAACGTTTTTCTGAGGACCCGGCCCGCCCGCTCGTGCTCTTGGATCACAGCCCGCGCGCCGCGGTGAGCTGAGCTTTCATTCCTCGGTAGTCTTTTTTTGCTTCTCACCACTGGCCAACGCAAGACGTTTGGTAAGCACGTTGCAGGCGCAAAAGTGGATCTTGGCCAATAAATGGCAAGCGCGCTGACGAGACCCATACAAAACCTCGCGTCTACGCTTTTTTGTCAGCGCTACGCACACAAATCCCTGCATTGTTGCAACCATTAGCGCACAGCACACTTTCTCCTCCTCACTTCTCGTCCCCCCTCTCCATATCTTATGTAATACTTTGCTACTATTTAATAATAATTATTTCATTAAATAAATACAGTT
>WBZZ01004532.1:0-7500 GCA_019918135.1 Paulinella micropora
CGTTAAAAGTTTGTGTATTAATTCCTCCATTGTTTTAGCCCCAGCACCAGCTTGGTTTATTCCCAAATAATCAGCGAGTTTCTTTCTCATTTCATTCTGGTCTATTCCTAAATCAATACCTTCATCTACTATAACTTGTGCCATACCCGCAGTCGTGTGTTTTCCTGTAACTTTTTTGGGTGGTGGTTTGCCCCGAGCTTTCATTTCTTTTTCCAAAGCAGGGCCCAAAGTTTTTGGGTATGTCCAATTTCGGATACTTGTAATCATTTTCTTAAACCTGCGGATATGTATGATATTTTGTCTTTAATTTTCAAAGTGTTTCGCTTTGGCCTCCGCTAGTTTTTTTTCTTGTTCTAATTCTTTTTTGTATTGTTCAGCCAGTTCTTTCTGCTCATCTGCTGATTGGGCATCGGCTATCGCTTTCTCTATTCCTGTGCCAAGTTTGATAAATTCTGTTTTGCTCAAACTTTTAATAAATTTAGTTGTAAAGCCCGCTTTCTTCATTAATTCAATGTATTTTTCTTTTAATTCCTTTTCAGCCTTTTTCTCTTCTTTTGTTTTCAATTGCATCTGCTTTTCTTCTAGTGCTTGTGGTGGTGCTTGTGGTGGTGCTTGTGGTGGTCCTAATTGTGGTGCTTGGGGTGGTGCTTGGGGTGGTGCTTGTGGTGGTGCTTGTATGTATTGAGGTTGGAAAGGTGGTAATAGCATTAAATTATTTTTTCTATCTTGTTCAAATTTTACATCCTCTATAAGTTTTTGCTCTCTGTTCGCCTCCCTTATGAGGTCTTCTTGTCTTTCTTTAATGTCGGCATTCTCCTTCCTCTCCATTCTTTTTTTCTCATCTTCTGCCTGTTCTCTTAACTTCTTTTCCTTTTCCTCCTGCTCGTGTATTAGTTCATATTTTTTCAGCAGGTTGTTTTGTATCTGGTTGCGGTTCTCGTGTTCAAGGCGATTGAATTCGGACTTGATTATTCGCTCCTTCGTCTTTCGTGTTTTCTTCGTTTTATTGTCCCCTTTCATATATTTCAAAAACAGTTTAACGATTTGAAGTGTTGAAAGGTCATTCGTTTTCTCGCCAAAGTTGAGATATGCTCGTCTGCCTTTCACTTTAATATATGGTCGGCCATCTTTGGTTCTGTATATTCTGGGGGGTCGTAGTTTTCGCGGTTTTTTTACAACCATTGTAGGGACACCCTACGACCCGACTTTTTGGTGAAGCTTTTTTTAAAAAAGGTTCGTATATGTTAGCGAAAAAAAAATTAATAGAAAGTTTAGTTTAATATAAAACCAATGTTGGGGGTGCGGGGGCTTGCCCCTGCTAACGAAACTTAACGGCTCCACCTCGTTGCTTACCGTAGCCTTGTTTGGCTGCAGCCTTTGCTACACGGTCCGCATAAGGCACTCCGACATCGCTCAGAAAAGTAGCACCCCTTGAAATCAATTGGTTCTTCTTGATAAACCTATTAGCATCCAATATGGCTTGTCCGACTTTCTTCCAGTTGACTTTGCCTCCTGCTTGTTTCTTTTTTGATTTTCTTTTCCCTCCTGCTTGGGGCATACTGGGATTGTAGCTGATGTTATAACCTGATGGACTACTGATAATAACGGGTGATGTTGGCATCTATATAATGTTCTGAAAAAAATAATTATTTTAAATTACAAAAATCGCTTATTGAAATTTTGCCTCAGTTCGTCCGATACAGAATCAACATACAAAAAGTTAAATCGTTCTTTTGTTGCCTCGTGATATTTTTCAATAAAGTATTCAAGGTCGTAGCCGAGGTCTAAATGCTTATACACGAGTTCTATTTTATCAACACTCTGACCAGGAAAAATAAGAAGGTAGTCAAGCTGTTTAATCGCCTCAGGCCGTAGGTCGTTAAGATACTGAGAGCTCATAATCACCTTTGACTTGTAGTGGCGGTTTTTCTTTAACAGGTCGCTAACGGACTTATCTCTTAAACCACTGCCCAAATCATCAAGGACAAACACGACTTCTGGTGTAATGTATTTGCTCGGCCTCGGTGGTTTTTCGCCTCCCTCCTGCTTCTTCTTCTCTTCCTCTTTACCAAAATATAAAAACTTCGGCTTCGGTTCTTCTTTCTCGTCTTGAATGATGTCGCCTTCTTGCTCTTCATCGGGTTTATTCAGCTTGTCTAACTCGTAGTCAATCACACTATACCCGTCAGTTTTCAAATATGTATATATCGCCATTGGGTTTCCCTTCTTCTTGAAGTGCTTAACCATTTCTTTGTAAATGTGGTCTTTATGTATTGTTGAAGCAATAATAACAATACGGGTCTTTTTGTCAGTTGTTCGTTTTAGGATTTCAAACAATGCGGTCGTCTTGCCACTCTTCTTGCGAGCGAGAAGAAAAATATTGGCATACGGTTCATCAAATAATTTATGTCCTTTTGCCAACTTGTCGCCATCTCCGTTTTGCTTGACTGGTCTAACTCGTATATCGTTAATCTTTTCCATAGCACCTCCAAATACTTTTACAGTCTACGACCGTAGGTTGTATATATTCTAAAATATATTTTTATTTTACTGGCGGGGTCGTAGGGGGAGCAGGCCCCTATGCCAGAAATTCTAAACAAATAACAATTCTTCCAGCTAGCAGGTCAGTCTCAATGCTACCATTGTCCGTTTTAAGCACTCTAAATGTGTATTGACCGTCAGTCCAATTAATAATCCCCAAATTGTAGCTTAGATTTGAAATGTTTGCGGTGTTGCTATCGGCGAATGTGCCAATAATTCCAACGCGGTCCATATGAAGAATTTTTGTTTTCGTCTCGGTCATATCATTCATATAGTGGATATACTGAACATTCATTCTAGTTGGGGTAAAGTTCAATTTAATGGTTTTGTCAAATGTTTTGCTACCGCCCGCAAAATCATTACTCAGAAAAATAATCTTTTGGAATTTATAGTCTGTCATTGTGATGTCGCCTATATTACTGCTCATAAACTTTTTATTAATTAATATTTCTGCTCGGACTGCTTGCGATTTCTATTCACGGGTCAGCGATAAAAAAAATGAAAGTTGTGTTTATTGTATCCAAAAGGGATGTGTGTATAAACCTTTCAGCGATTGGTGTGTTAGTTTTGATGAAGCTATTCCGCTAATCTGCTCAAATGATGCTTCGTGGTATAAAGTCTATCTATATGAATGCTCACTTCTTTGAACTAGATGGGCTAGGAAGGCAGATGCCTATTAATAGTGTTAAAATACCGACATAAGTGTTGGCAACTTCACACGGTAAGTTCTTTTCAGACAACCTCACGATACAAAGGGTGATGATGGCGATAATGATACCCATTTGAAACAAGTATTTGATAAGTCGGCTGTCAGTTTTTCGCTTAGTCAAACAGCAATCCCAGCTGTCCTCGTATTCGTGGTCTAATTTTTTTTCTTCCTGCTTAATTTGGACATCAAGCACACGGTTCTTTAACTCTGGTGTGAGTTCGCCTCCATCTACTTCTATGATTGGTGGTGGGTGTAATCTAGGGGGCATTAGAAGGAAATAAAACTGCTCGTATTTCTGCTAATTGGTTGGTTTGGTCTTGTAATATATTAAGTAAAGTTTTATTTTCTTTTTCTAAATTAACTACCTTCTCTGATAATTGTTGAACGGCTTTAATTAACGGGGCGATAAACTCTGAATAACCTATACCATAACCGACATCACCACTATCTACGCATTTAACATCTTCTGGATTGATGCTTACACCCTTCAATTCACATTCTTGTCTTTGCTTTTGACACGGAACCATTATTGTTTCTTTTGAAAATCCAGCAAAATCTAACATATCCATTTCTGTCAGTAGGTCTTCTACCTCTTGTGCTATTAAACCCGCTCTCTGTTTCTTGTTATCGTCAAGCATACGATAGCAGACTGGATTTAACTTATTGATAAAATCTAAGCCTAAACATTCCTTTATATCGCTTTTAAGCCGTCTGTCTGATGTTTGAACGGGGCCAGTTAATACCCATAAAGTCCCATCGCTCGCTCTTAATGACATTAAAGCAGTATTTGAATTATTCTCCCATATGAACCCACTCGTTGAAGAACCATTCACTCTAAATCTAATAGCATAAGAAGTTAATCCTCCTCCTCCTCCTGCTGGTGCTGTTCCTCCAGACAGTGATTTATTATTCCCAGACTGGCTCATATAAATCCCCCAGTTTGAATCTCCAATGTCCCATACAAATATTCCTCTCGCATTCGTCCCGTCTGTTTGTCCTTGAATTGCTATTTTTGCCCCATTGGTTGATGCTGATGCCGTTGTTAGCACCCCAGAATATGTAATTCCCGCACTTGCCGTTATCAATCCTTTTGTCCATAAAGTTCCATTCGCCCCATTCAACGACATTAACAATTGCTCTGCTGAATTCTCCCACACAAAACCCATTGTAGAATCATTAGCAACCCTAAACCGAAAACTATACGAACTAAAATCATTTCCTGAAACGGCTAAACCATTTGCCAAACTTCTAGTATTTAGAGCCCCACCAGATGCCGCATAAATCCCCCAACTTGTATTGGTTGTATCCCATAGAAATATACCTTTTGCGTTTGTTCCGTCTGTTGCTCCCTGAACTCCTATTTTCGCCCCACTTGTATTTGTTGCCGAGGTTAATGTTCCTGTGTATGTTATCCCCGCATTTGCTGTTATCAATCCACTCGCAGTGATCGTAGTTGTTGATACACCAGCACTAGCCGTTATTAGACCTTTTGTCCATAAAGTCCCGTTTGCCCCGTTTAATGACATTAACAATTGTTCGGACGAGTTCTCCCATATAAAACCATCGGTTGAAGCATTACTTACCCTAAATCTAACGGCAAAAGAAGTGAAATCGTTGCCTGCAACCGCAGACCCTCCCGCTAGACTTCTGGTATTTGTGGCTCCCCCATTTGAAGCCATATAAATACCATAACTGGTGTTGCCAGTGTCCCACAAAAATATTCCGCGTGTATTACCTCCATTCGTATTTCCTTGTATAACTATGCTAGACCCTCCTGTCGCTGTTAATAATCCGCTTGCGGTTGCTGTTGTTGTTGATATACCCGCGGTTGAAGTAATTGTCGTTCCTGTTATTGTTCCGCCATTTGTTATATTGTTTGAGTTCATATCTAAGGCTCCATAAAACCGCATACCGCCCGCATTGTTAAAACGGACAATGTCAGACGAAGCACTTTTATTATCCAAAAGTTTTGAAATATAAAATCCAGCCCCCTTTACATCAGCCGCTACATTCGTAAATACATAACCTCGTTGGTTCGCGGTTCCACTTGAAGCAGTATTTAGAGTAAATAAGAAATACTGATAATCACCCGTTGTCTGACTGAAAAAGATATCTCCTCCGTTTTGGTTTAATATCCTCGCCCCATTATATGTTATATTTCCGCCATTAATGATATCTACATTATTGAAATCGGCTTGACTTAATAAGGTAAGTGCTCTTACATCATTTCTACTTCCATTAAATATCTTAATTCCTGTTATGGTTTGGTCGCCTGTTAGTTTTACATTTTGCCCGTCCAATGTATCTACATACCCTTTTGTCGCTCCGTCCGTCGCGACCGTCGGAGTTCCAAGGTTGGCTATTTTGCTACTATTACAATCTAGCCCCGAAGCATTTACCCAACCGACAATCGTCCCGTCAATAATAAAACTTATTTTTTTCGCAGAAATTTCAAAGTTGTAATATGTTGCAGTTTTCATATCCAAACTAGCAATTGACCCGATATTACTGGTAGAATTGAAAACGATAAATGTGCCCTTTGTTGTAGCATTTATTGAATTTCCAGTTATTTCAACACCACTGCTATATGTCTTAATTCCTGCTATGGTTTGGTTTCCTGTTAGTTTCACATTTTGCCCGTCTAATGTATCCGCATATCCTTTTGTTGCTCCGTCCGTTGTTGCTGTTGGTGTGGCTAAATTTGTTATTTTTCTGTTGTTCAAAGATAGTGTCGTGCCCGTTGCTGTCGCGATTACATTATCACCCGCATATAAATCAACATATGACCCTGTTATTTGTATTGGATAATAGGCCGCGGTTGCTATTTTTTGTGCCACAATCTCTCCTATATTTGTCGCCGTATCAAAGGCAATACCAATACCATCAAAAGCGGTTGGACCTGTGGCGCCCCGCACTTCTATTGTTGATGTAAATTTTTTGTTCCCTGCTATGGTCTGGTCTCCTGTTAGTTTAACAACCGAAGTGTCAAGAGTAGAAACATCCACACCATCAACAAGATTTACATTTGTTATGCTTTGGCTTTTCATATCAATCCCCGCACTCGCATTTACCACATTGCTGAATGTTTTGGTTCCTGCTATGATTTGGTCTCCTGTTAGTTTGACGACTGCGGTATCAATAGCCGAAACATCAATACCGTCAACCAAATTTACATTTGTTATTGAAAATCCTCCCATATTTAAACTGCCCGTCATAGCCGTCGTGCCGTCCTTGGCCAGTTTCGTATCGGTATATGCTTTTGTTGAAGCATCGCCATCATAGAATGGTGCGGGCAGTCCGCTGATTGCTGTTGAGCTGTTAAAATTTAAAACATTATTTGTTAATGTCATTCCACCACCTGTTGTTGGAGCAAAAAGTATGGACGAGCCTACAATAGTTAGTGGATAGCCCGTGGCTCCACCCGCCTCCGACGAATAAATAGAACCCATATTATTGTTGTAATTGAAGAATAACTTGCCAGTGTTTAATGAATTTGAGTCTTTTACGGCTACATAAGTAGTAAATGTTTTATTTCCTGTTATAGTCTGGTCTCCTGTTAGTTTAACCACAGAACTATCAAGAGCCGAAACATCAATACCATCAACATTACCGACATTTACTACATTAAAACCTCCCATATTTAAATTTCCAAACATCATAGTGAGGCCATCCAATCTAAGAAAAGGAGAAGCAACATTTCGCCATTGCCCCGTGCTGTAAATGAGCAGTTGGTTATCAGCGGGGGTGCCTGTTATGACTACATCACTTAAAGCATCTATTGATTTAGTTGCTATCCTTGTGTCAAAATCTGTATTAGCCCTTGCTGTGGTGTAGTATAAGTTAGTTCCTTCGGCTAGGTTAGTGGTTGATTTAGTGGTTAGTCGCGCATCAAACCTACCATCAGTATAGTATAGATTAGTGCCTTCTTTTAAGTCAGTCGTTGATTTTAAAGCCAACCTCGCATCAAATCGGCTATTAGTAAAGTAAAGATTTACGGGGTCAGCATCTTCTGGCACCCTATCTGTGTATAAGCCCACTATGTTTGTGTTCGTTAAATCCAGGTTGGCTATATCCAGACTATCAACCGCAATTTCTGATAAGCATAAGAGCGATTTATATTGCGACATCGTTGTATATATTGGATAATAATTAATCTGAATAAAAATTATTTTTGGTTAGATATACAACCGAAAATGCCAAGAGGTAATAGAGAGATTGCCATAAAGAACCTTGAAAAAGCGACTGTAATG
>WBZZ01004532.1:35000-72500 GCA_019918135.1 Paulinella micropora
ATCACCTTTAGAAAAACTAGTTCTTTGGAATTCCTTTCTTACCCTTGTATTTACTGGGAATTCAGTAATTAAAGGATTTCTGTATATTTCCTGGGTGTTTTGTTCAGTCCCTTCATAAACATTAATAATTAATATGTACTGCTTTAATTGTTGTATGATATGTTTTATTATAAACATCAACAACCTCATGAATAATCGGCACCCAATGAAAATTTTCATTAAATTCCCATATTAAATTTAATTCATTCCGTATTATTCTAATAAATCTATCTATTATCCCCATTGTTATGTGATCGCCTACTTGAACCTGTCTGTGTTCAGCCACTTGCCCCTTAAACTTACCACCATTATCTGAAGTAATACTTTTAGGGACTTCTTTCGTAAATATTTTTTTTTATCCTTCCAAAACATAACCTGTAATTTTATTTTTAATTGGTTCAATCCACCCACGACTGCTATATACATCAATAGCTACTAGTCCAAAATTATAGTTAGCATTACATTTCTTTGTTGCAACCTTTGACATATCCATTAAATCAATAAATACTTGGCTTAGTGGTTTAGCATCGATATCTTAGTGGGCTTTGATTGCTTGTGTATTTCAATTGCTTTGTATGCATCACCCCCCGGATAGCCGGTAAAAAAGTACCCTTTTTCTGGTGTTAGGTGCACCTAGTTTTTTCCCATTATTTTCAATATCGTTTGGCCGGATTTGACCTAATGCCGTTTTAACCTTAGTCTGTTGCCGTTTTCTTTTCGGCTTCACTGAGCTAATATAACGAGACATCATTCTCTTTTGGGATTTGTGTCTGGTTGTATTACCGACTTTTTATTGAGCTATCTTCGGGGATTGTAACATTGGAGTCACCAGCACAAGGCTGATTTCTTTTCTAGCTTGTGTTTGGAACAGCAGAAAGAAAAATTAGACAGACCTATCTCTTCTGAGTAGGTGTTCCAAAAAACAAATACTCCAGCACATCCCCACACAGCTCTTTTTGCAAAACTAGACGTCTAGGCGTTTGTGAGTAGGTGTCTCAGTACCCTCTCCACAGCCTGTATCTGTGTCCTCACAAGGAGGCCAGACACCAGACCTCGTAGCTGTTCTTTTGTTCTCTCTTGAGACAGAGACAGAGTAGGTCAACAGACGTACAAACAAACACTCACAGTTACAAACAAACTTGAAGGACACGAGCGTAGTACTCTACCTTTCAAGTCTGTGCACTTTGTTGCCTCTCAAACCACACACATCAGAGTATTTTTGCAAATCTCTGACTGTCTTTCGACAATAGGTCTGAACAAGTGTCAGACGACAAGTCGACTTCTCAAGGAGTGCTTCTCTAGCCTCTTTGACATTATCTGTACATAGGTCCTCGTACCTCATAACAGATACAACAACAAAAAGAGAAAAAGAAAAGAGGAGTGGAGAAGGAGATCAAATTTTCAGAGAAAGTCGTACAGATTACTTCTTTCTCACAAAAAAAAAACACATAAGACATAGAGGTGAGACGCTCTCTCTCTATACTGTCTTTTCGTTTTTCCTCTCTATTCGTTCCTCATAGACGAACAGAGCAATTCTGTCTCATCCGTATTCCTTCAGCGTCCATGTCTACTAGGTCTGAAGACTGGCAGGAAGGAGGGGGGGAGAGTGAGCGAACCCCAGGAAACGAAGAGGAGTTCGTTGATCCTCATGCAGAAGGAGGAGATCTGGCACCTTCCTTTGACACAGGAGGAGCAGAGAATCAATTTTTTACTGCGCCTTCCTTTGACACAGGAGGAACAGAGGAAGTCGAGGAGGAGGAGAAGGGAGGAGAGGAAGCGAGGTTTGTGGCCGAATATGGCAAACTAAATAAGAAGGAGTTTGAGGAGAAGAAAGGGAAGGATGAGGCCTATAAATGGCTATACATTCCCCAAGAAATGCGATGGGGACAACCCTTGAAGAAGGAGGACATCTGTTACCCTCTCCCAAGGCAAGCTCTGCCTCTGGCAGAATTCCTCAGAGACGACGGTGCACAGTTACAGGTGCAACACGTCTCATTTGGGGACAATATGTCTTTACTGGAGCTACTCGACCTCTCATGGACAGTGTTTGAGTGTGCTATACTCTTTGAGTACCAGACTGGAAAGACTGTGCTGCCATGGAACACAAGAGCACTGGTTAGGTTGCTCGATCCTGGTCAGGACATTGATTCAATAAAGAGAGTGGAAAAGGAGTTTAAGTTCAGGAATCCAAAAGGACAGATCAATGTCATGGATGTGTCTCTGAAACTTATGGAGGCCAAGTTAGTGGACCTGGGTAAACTCCAACACACCCAGTTTGGCAGGGACCTTCACCCGGCCCTGAGGGAAATAGAAGGCGAAGCTGGAGGGGTGACGAGGATGAAGAAGCTGCATGCGGCCTTGGTGAAGGATGACGCATGGAAGAGGTGGGTCTTCACGAAGGATCATACGATCTTGGAGGGGACGGCCGCACCACCCCCCACCAATAAAGCGGGAGAGAAGGAGTTGGCGGAGAAGGCCTTGTTCCTTCGGAAGGCAGCTGAGATCCTGTCTTTTTTTCATCATGCCCAAGAGCTGTATATCAAAGAGCTAGCGGCTGAGAAAGAAAAGAAGGAGATGGAGGCAAAGATTGCATTAGCCAAGGCGGCGGGAACAAAGGACAGAAATATTCCTCTGGATCTTATATGGCTCCCTCGGCCCGCTCCGCCCCGTCAGCCCACACAGCCCCTTCGGCCCCTGCGACTAGCTCAGCGCCTACCACTGTCATTGTCAACAGTAATGACAAAAAGGACAGACAGGCTATCATACAGGCCTTCCAAAAATATACAAAGTCCGATGCCACTGCTCTGACGCTGTATGCAGAGACAGCGAGTCAGAAGGACACGGATGCGAACCTTCGAGACAAGCTCAGAAGAATTGATGCTTGTATGAAGCAGCATCCAACGGACGAAACACAGGAGTATGAGGCGTTGTACACCTTGTTGGACCCATCAATCATCACACAAGGGTTTGATGTTGGGGAGTACAAGGCGATGAGAGCGGTAGAGGTGGCGGCTAGGGGAGCAGCCTCAGACCTGCAATGCACGGTGCCAGTTGCCGTCCTCTTGCAATACTTTAAAACTCATGGGTATCAGCACCTGTGCACTGGTACTTTGATTGGGTTTGAGATTTTTTAAGAGGTGAACGAAGGGCTGGGCATTGGCACGAGGTTGGCAGCGATCCTCACTGAGGTCAGCGCCAAGTACGGGCTCTTTATAGCCGGAAGTCTATCGTTTTGTACTTCCTGAGTGCTTTGTGTACACGACACCCGAGCAAGCTCGCAAGGATCATACAGTCCTGTCCGACCTTCACGGCGGTGAAGACGGCGGATTTTTTAGAAACGAATATATACGAGAGGACTGTAGCGGCTACTCCGCCGGGCGACCTGTTCAAGGAGGTGCTCGACGCGTGTTCCGAATTGGACACGGCCACCGAGTCATTCTCCAGTGCCGCGACACAGGGGGTTGGAGGTGCTCAAGCAGCACATGCAACTCGAACGGCAGGTCTCAAGAGGGGGAGAGATGAGCCGACGCCGTGCTACCGCTATTTTTCATACATGGCGTGTAAGCATCAGGCACAGAAAGGAGTAGGCAATTGCCTCTTCAGCCACGACTCTCTTGATGATAGGCAGCGAAATCTTTTCCTTAGAGAGCTCGAAGGCATGAAAAAGACCATGTACGCCATGTACAAGAAGGAGTTGGAGGAGGGGAGGTGGAATGCGAATATGGTCTCGGATGCGGAGTTCCGGGAGGCCATCATTTACTTCCTTGACAGAATGAAGAGAAGGGAGAAGAGAGAGACATCGGGCCGATCAAAGGCGCCGACTAGAGGAGGAGGAGAGACGAGAGGATCGTCACGAGGGTCCCGAGGGACACCAAGAGGGGCGGCACCACGAGGACGAGGCTTTCGTGGAAGGGGAGGACGGACCCCAGCGCGCCCTCCCAGAGGACACGGATACTGGAATTATAGCACCAGTTTTAGCTCCAACTACCCCCAGCAAGCTTATACCGCTACGGAGGGGGGACGTCAAGACGAAGACACCGGCTCAGGTGAGCGTGTTGTCGTCGTAGACTGACGGGAGGAGAAGAGAGAGGAAAAGAAGAGAGAGAAGGAGATAAAAACTGTTCTTTTTAATCCGACAGTCACAGTTATGCCTACTGTTGCTGAACAGGATACGAACGGTTCCGTTCCTCCTAGACGTGAAGGTGAAGGCACACAGCCTCACAAGCCTCAAGGTAAGCACTTGCTAGTTCATCCTTCGAGAGCTAATATGATAAATGATGCGAATAGGAAGGCGAAGAAGGCGATGGAGGAGAGGAAGCCGAAACCAAAGGCTAGGTCTCCTCCTACGAAGAAGCAGCGGACCGTACCCCCGCCAAAGGACTCAATAGTCTCTGCTATAGACACGAGTACACTCGGTGTACCAGACTCTGTCCAAAAGACACTCGAGATACCGGAAGCCCCGGAGACTCAAAAAGTTAAGTTGGCGGAAAAGGGGGGAGAACGAGAAGAGGACAAGGAATTTGAGCTTAGACTCAAAACCCTAGAACGAAAAATTCATGTGCTAGCGGCTAGTTTACATAGACCAGACGCGCTATGCTACACTGACCTCTTTTGTGAAACTTTACAAACCACATTAAAAGTTGGTAATGATACGATGGCGAATATTAATATTGTCGGCCAGAAGTTTTTGAATAGTCACCGGACATGGGTGGACAAAAACATTAGAAAAACAAAGGGGACCCTAAAAGGGGTAGGCAGCCGTACGGAAATTACGGGCATCGTCACATTAATTTTCAAATTGAAATCCGGTCGAGTATATCGTGCGGACCTCTATGTTGTCCCCGATTACCACGGTTCAATCCTGCTGTCGTATGACCAATTGGCTACGATGGGGGCTGTGATCGATTGCGCCGCACGGCGGGTGATTTATGGAGTGAAGAATGGAGAGGAGGAGGATATTAATCCGATGACTGCTACTGACTCATACGAGGCTTTTGAGCTGAGTCTAGCAACGGAGAGGAAAAAGTTGGCCTTCGTACATGAGGCAACTGAAGCCTATGTACACCCCTATGTCACAGTGCCGGAGGAACTGACCTGGACCGACAATTGGGAGACGGAGATGCAGGCGTATACGGTTACGATTCCCGCAACAGAAAGTCGATTGATGACTTAGTCGTAGCGCGTAATGAGGAGATAATATGTGTTGCGAAACAGTGCCCGTCGTTGGCCAGATTCGCAGAAGGTGGCGGGGCAGATGTCCATATTACTAATGGCTACTGTTACCATGCGAAGGTGTCAGATGAGAAGAGAGAGGCGTTTGTGCCAAGGAGGAAGGGGCGTATCCCCGATACTCCAGCGGATGACATTAAAACTTTTATCACGAACTTTTGGGGCGATGTGCCTACCTGGCCGCGCTCATTAACTGAAGTGAAAAAGTGTCTACGGACTCTATTTGAGAGTAACAAGCCGTATACTGTCATTCTGCCATACAATGAGAAGGCGATCTGGGCACAGGAGATAAGGGACCGGCTTATTGATCATCCAAAACCTGTTCCTTCTCGCAAGCAACAGTTAGTGGTGGCTTGTCGACTCGGGTCTCGGGAGCAGAGCAGTGCATACAAGCAAAAGCTCAGAGCCCAGGACAAGTTGAAATTGATACCTCAAGCTTTCACATGCTTTGATGGTTTCTACACCCGTAAGGCTCCGATACAATACGCGAACCTTATTGATATGCTTGTCGGGCTGGGTCATGATGATGAGCCGGACACAGTCACGTATGAAAGAACGGGACTAGACGATTTGTCCGAGGAAGATTTGAGTTTTGAGGAGGACTTAGCGCCCCTCAAGGAGCATAAGAAGATGTCGGAGGAAGATTTCCAAGCGGCGGCGCGGAAAATTTTAGAAGAAGGAGTGGGTTCGGAGAGAGAGAAGGCGTTTCTCAAAGCTAAGATGGAGGCGTACAGAGAAATTTTCGACCCTCCTCGGGCAGGTGGTGTAAAGTCGGATGACTTCACTGCTGTCATTTACAAGATACCGGGTGCGGAGCCATCTCCGGCACCACGGAGGGCAAATTTGAGCATACATGAGGCAAAAATAGCGGAGGAGAATGTGAGACAGTTGCTCGATGAGGACTTTATTGAGAGATCTACATCTCCAATTGTCTCTCAACCGAAAATCGTCCCTAAGCCAGGAGGAGAATGGCGCTTGACGATCAATTATGCCCGTGTGAATAAGGTGCTAGAGGAAGAGAGAAATCCTCTGCCGACCTTAGAAGAAGGCAGAAGGGTGCTGCGGAATGCTAAATTCTATTCGGTCATTGACCTTAAGAACGGCTTCTGGCAGATACCACTGGACGGGAAATCCAGATGGCTGACTGCATTCGTTGTGGGTATGGAAATATACCAGTGGAAGGTGCTTCCGATGGGACTCAAACAGGCCCCGGGGCTCTTTCAGAAGGCGATGCAGAAGATGTTGAGTGGTCAATATGACGACCAGTCGGAGGATGGTTTTATGAGAAGGAGAGGACAGAAGGCGGGAGAATATGCATTTTGTTACATCGATGACATCATCGTATCCTCTAACACAATGGAAGAGCATATCGATCACTTGTCAGATGTCTTCAGGCGCATCGGAGCTTTTGGCCTGAAATGCAACCTAAAGAAATGTCAGCTTGCCAGGACAAGTGTGACGTATTTGGGTTACGAGATTTCTCATAATAGGGTCTCGATATCGCGCGAAAAGAGGGAGGAGATCATGATTAGACAGTTGCCAAAGAACCGCACGGAGTTACACTCTTTTCTTGCAATGGCACAGTACTACAGCCAGTTCATACCCGATTGGGGTGCAACTCAGGCTAAGCTGGAGAAGATGATTGATTTTGGAGACTTTGAGAAGTGGGATGAGGAGGCTTTGCAGGCGTTTAATACGCTCAAAGATATCATTTATAAAGATCCCAAGGACGGCGGATTAGTACTTATGATGCCCGACTTTACGAAACCGTTCGTAGTCGACACGGATGCATCTAAGTTTGCGATTGGCGCGGTGCTGCAACAGGAGAAAAAAGTTGCGCCCGATCATGTTTATTAGTAGAAAGCTGTGTGCGGCGGAGCGAAATTACTGCACGCGACAGAGGGAGGCGTTGGCAGTAGTATGGGCTCTCAAGAGGCTCAGAGAATACTTGTGGGGAGGACCTCTATTCACGGTTAGGACCGATCATCACAACCTTCTTTGGTTGATGAATCATGAACAAACCGGCCGTTTGGTGCGGTGGCAAGCTTTCTTGTCATGTTTCAATTTCACGATGGTCTACTTACCGGGAAAGCGAAACGTAGTCGCTGATAGCCTTTCCAGGCTAGAGTTTCAGTCGGAGGTGTCGGCTCTCGTATCATCAGTGGAGATGATGGACCTGTCCACGGACAAGGTATACGAGGTGAGCCACATAGAGGCGATGCAGATGGCAAGAGGCGTTCGTTATGACCGCACGGGTCTACGATATAGTCCTCAAGGCCCGGAGCATGGCATATGCTGTGAGGCGCATGTTCTCGAAGACGCTGAGTGGTCTTATGAGGCATACGAGAACGCGAAGGCGAATATAAAAGAAGAGGAGGAGACGACTGAGGTCTGTACTGAACCTCCACAGGAAAATCGAAGCGAGCTTGATGAAGACCCGGAAAGGGTAGGAGTAAGGTTGGAGGACGGTACTATTCATATCGCCTCGCCTACCGCGTTAAGGCAGCAACAGGCGACGGATCCGGAGTTCAAGGAGCTCATAACGTTATACAAGAACCCTAATGAGCTTAAAAAGACTCCACAGATCAAAGATCAGATGAAGGAGATGGCGTGGAGAGATGTGCTATTGTGGTACAAGGGCCAGCATGGCAAATTTGCATCACAGCCTGACAAATGGACTCTCTGGGTACCAGAGAAGTTGAGGCGCTTTATATATGTCGCAGCCCATAACTGCCCCTTACTGGCACATCCGGGTCGACAAAGAACTCATTGGAGGCGATTTTGGTGGAAAGGGATGAAGGAGGAGATAGACAGGGAAGTGGACGCATGCATCCCATGCAAAACCACAAAGACACCGCTGAAGGCGAACTTTGGCCTGATCGGTACATTCCCGTTACACGCCGGGATGTTTGAATTTTTACACATCGATCATGTGGGACCTTTCCCCGAATCGGCAGAAGGGTACAGATACCTTCTTACCGCAATAGATCGAGCCACCAATTATGTCTGGGTTGTTCCTGTTAAGGACGCTACAGGCAAGACAACTGCGGAGGCTCTGATCGACAGGATCGTCTCGCAGATCGGAGTGCCTAGAAAGATATGTTCTGATCGAGGTTCTGACTTTAATAATGAAGTCATCGACAGACTATCTAAGTACTACGGGATGAAATGGCAATATGTTACTGCCTATAACCCGAGAGCGAATGGCAAGATCGAGCGGGTACATAGACCTCTCAAAGCCTCGCTTAAGATGTACTGTATGAAGAAGGAGAATCAGAGAGCCTGGGTGGAGGCAGCACCTTCATTTGCCTTTGCAATGAACTGTCTACCCTCATCGGCATTAGGAGGAGCCAGGAGCTCAGTCTCGCCATATCAATTGGTTTACGGCCGAGAGCCTAATATCCCAACCTCACTTCTGCATCCAAAAGACACTTGGGCAGATGAGGATGAGTTGTTCGGGATGAGACTAAAAGCGAAGATGGAGGCGGAACAAATAGTTGCGGCGCACAGGGAGGCGGAGCGCAGAAAGACTGACGCACAAGGAGTGCGACAAGCGCACTTAGATCAAGTCCGTTTCCAGGTTGGGGATATTGTACTCTTGTACCATCCTCAAGTCCCTAAGGGGGTTAGCTCTAAGCTGTTTACCCACTGGAAAGGACCATACCAGATCATGGAACAGATGGGACCTCTGAATTATAAGATCAGGGGTAGAGGGAAGGTGCAGATTGTGAATGTTCGAAGGCTGATCAAATATGACCCCTTCTTACTTGAGGATGAATCCGTTGAGGAGGCGTTGAAACGGATGAAGGAGGACTTCAAAGAGGTACCGCCTATACAGAAGGAGGATACCTTAGAGGAGGAGAATGCCTATCGGGCACCGGTCACGGAGAAGGAGGAGACCGAGAAGGAGAGTAAGGAAGACTCAAACCGCAAAAGCGCGGCGGGGACTCAGTCTAAAGCCCCCATAGTCCGCGGCGGTACGAAAGAGAAGTTCACGGAGGCGCAGAGGAGGAGAGCGCAAAACGATCTCATCTTCGACCAACCGAGGAAGGTGGCAAGGTCGACGCGAGCGACGGATGTCCATGGAGGAGGAGGGGAGAAGGACACTAACCCGAACGCGGGTAATGTGGACATTCGACATGTGCGATGGAAGGAAGGAGAGGCGATTGCGGCCATCAAGTGGGTCCGAGACGCTTTTTATCTGTTGAGACCGGCAGAATCTCATGTTGCCGATGACACTCTCTCAGATCTTTATCTCATGCGAGCTGTTGCGGTCCCGCAGACTACACGGGCAGCACGGACATCGAAGAGATCCTTAGCAGCAAAAACGATACAACCGGTACTCCATTTTTGGAGAAGCATGGACCCTGTTGAGGATCCAAAAGCTAGACAATATTTACCGGTGTACAAAGACGCGAAAAATCTCGAGACATGGGATGATACTATTACCCTTCGAGACAAAGACCACACTGCGTGGACTATTCAGTCACTGCCTAGAGGAGTGCTTGACATTCCTTTTGACTTATCTTTGGGCGCCATCCCTAACAAAATATGGGACATTCTGGAGGAGTCGAAGTTTGACTTGACTTTTGTTGGCGGCCCGCCACCTGGCAAAGGGGCGCAAGGCGACGAAGGCAGTAAGTGACATTTTTTTTCTTTTATCACGCGTCGGACATTGAAAGCTGCATGTGGATTAATCTCATAGTGCCCATGTCAGATCATGTCTTATTAAAATGTTTTTATACCATTGTTGTTACTTGGCATTTTTATCGCAACATATGAGTGCGAGGGTCAATCGGCAAATGGATACGACACCGTATAAGGGGATCGCTTGTGAGTTTAGCGATGGTGTTCCTGGTACGACCCTGCTTCAAGTATCCAGGGTGATGTTCTCAAAAAATGTTCTCATAGTAGACATATTAAATTTCTTTCTTTGGATATACTTAATATCGTCATACCAGCACGGTCCGTCTCTACTTGTGTCGGCATATCGCATGGTCGGGCTCATTCACCCCGGCTTTGGATATAGTTATTAGGTCTTGCCCCCTAGTACTATATTAAGGTAACCGATTGAATACAAGGGTATGTTATTAAAAGACAATGTATTTACTGATCGGAAGTGTTTTTGGAGAAGGAGAAAAATTATAACGCTGCTTTTATTGCAATAGTAATACTATTTGTTCTTGACATACTGCCTCAGAATTAAGTTACGGGGGGGACAACAAGTGTGGAAGGAGGAGTTTTTATTTACAAAAACGAGGCTGGAGATTTATAGTTGACTCGTGTCTGGCGTATGCGTTTTATATATCCACTGCACCGTCTATCCGTGGGTTAATGCACTTAGTTGCGACACCCCGTAGCGTTTGTGCAGAAAAGAAATCAGCAATTATATGACGAAAATATTGCATATTTCCGTCATAAAAACGGGAAGGGGTACTGTAGGCATCACCCCCCGGATAGCCGGTAAAAAAGTACCCTTTTTCTGGTGTCAGGTGCACCTAGTTTTTTCCCATTATTTTCAATATCGTTTGGCCGGATTTGACCTAATGCCATTTTAACCTTGGTCTGTTGCCGTTTTCTTTTCGGCTTCACTGAGCTAATATAACGAGACATCATTCTCTTTTGGGGATTTGTGTCTGGTTGTATTACCGACTTTTTATTGAGCTATCTTCGGGGATTGTAACAGCTTCTTCAAGTTTTTCTTTCCGCTCAGTCTGCTCAGGAGTTTCTTGTTGCTGAGTGTGTTTATGGTCCATATTATATTATATATAAGATAATATACTATGTCATTTTTTCCAAGGGCTGGAGGAAAACATTTTCTAAAAAAAGTAATTGTTCCGTTAATACCAACTCACAAAGTTTATGTGGAACCTTTCGTTGGTGCTGGAAGCATATTTAGAAAAAAAGAACCGTCTGATTTAGAAGTCATCAACGATTTGGATAAAGATATTTATCACATATGAAAAGATATGAAGAAAGTGTCAGCAGAAACAATTGATAGATATGATTTTACACTTTCAAGAACGAAATTTGAAAAACTTAAGAAACTAAATTCAAAGAACCTAGTATGAGACTTTACAGAAATTTATATATATCATTTAACTCATTTGGAGGAAATAGAAATAGTTATGTCGGAGAGAAAGAAGAAGCAAAGACACCTTATGGAGAAAACTTTAAGAAAAACATTGAAAAATTAAAAGATAGATTGAAAGACACTATAGTATTAAATAAAGACTTTAAAGCGGTTATAAAAAGGTATGACTCGACTGACACATTTTTCTATCTAGATCCGCCATACGATGAAGGAGAAAATAAAAGTTGGGGATACAAACACCTTGCGTCTCCAGAGGAAGTATTTAATGCGGTAAAAGGAATAAAAGGTAAATTTATTTTATCTTATAACTATTCCAAAAAAATAAAACATATCTTTAAAGACTTTAAGATAAGGAAAGTTAAAACAACATATACACTGAACGATGCAAAAAGAAAAGCATTAAGAGAATTATTGATTTCAAACTTTTAAAACTTTAAAAACATCCGTGAGACATCATCATTATTTTTTTCTTTCTTTGCACCACCAGAAGATTGATTATACACTTTTACACTTACACTGCTTGATTTTTTACCCTTACTTTTCTTTACTGGTATTTCCTCTTCACTTTCTTCACTTTCGCTTTCGCTCTCATCAAGTTCAGGCTCAGGCACAGGCTTTTTACTTACTTTCTTCTTTGCTTCCGCTTTCTTTCTTCTTATTTTAATCTTAGCCATATTTTCTGCAATGATATCTGTGAAATCACATTCTTCATCACTCTCACTGCTTTCTTCTGGTGTGTTATCTTGGTCTTTTCCATTAATGATATCATTAGCAACACCCATTTCGGTCATGCGGTTTATCTTTTCCTCCATCTCTTTATCATCTCCTACATAAGCCTTTCTACACTTTGCTAATTTCTCTTTCGCTATTTCAACCTTATGTTGCTTTTTGCTCTTAATACTTTCCACAGCTTTACCCCAGTTCTTACGACTTGCTTCGGGAGACTGCATTTATATTAAGATTATTATATTTTAGTATTTTTAAAATTAAATATTTATTTGATATATAATGAGTCAATATAAATCATTACTCGGCTTGTCAGAAATCGCGACAGACAGCCTTTCAATCGCCAACCTTGACCTAACCAATACCAACATAGTGGGTTTAAACACTGACAGAGTGCCAGAAGATTCCGACCCAATAAATCCTTATTATACTGATGCACGATTTGACACACGTCTCGCTTTAAAATCAACAACTGACCTAAAAGAATGACTTAATTATTATTGGACTGATAACCGCTTTGACACACGTCTCGCTTTAAAATCAACATCAGACATCAAAGAAGGAAAAAAATTATACTATACAGAACAACGAGTGAGGGACAACGACGAAGTCAAAGCCTCAACTCAACGCCGCTCTAATACTTCCAATCCGCATCAAACCAGTCTATACAATCTGATTGACACAAACATATCTGCACCAGTGGTCGGTCAATACTTAACATATAACGATGTAGATGGTAAATGGAAGAATACCACCCTCGGTTCAATTGACACACTTTCTGATGTAGTCATAACCGCACCAATAGCTACTAATAGTTATCTCACATATAATTCAATAAACTGGGTAAATAAAACATTTCCGATAAATGTTGATGAATTCTGCAATATTAATATGGGAGGGTATTTGAATATAACAGGAGTTAATTTACTAAATACCAAAGATGTTGATGAATGGATATTTGAGCATAATGATAATAATAATAAAGTGTCAGCAGGTGGAAGTATAGATAGCCACAGCGATGTGACAATAACAGGCTTCCCAGCAGATAACCAAGTGCTTATTTATAGCACGGGACAATGGAGAAATACGACTTCACCTTTTCTTAGATTAGACGGCACCGCGAGTATGACGGGAGGAATGAATATGAACAACCAAAACATTACAAATGTAAATCAACTAAATGGTAGGGCTATCGCAACTTGGTTATCTGAGCACGACACCAACAACGCGAAAGTGTCAGCAAGTGGAAGTATTGATACACATAGTGATGTGATTATAACAACAGCATCAGATAATCAACTGCTTATTTATAGCACAGGACAATGGCGAAATGTGGCATCGCCCTTCTTAGATTAGACGGCACAGCCAGTATGACAGGAGCATGAAATATGGGCGGTTATGCTATTTCAGGGGCTTCTACATATAATGGAATTAATCTCACCACTCTTGCAGTTGATGGTTCGGTGGTTAAACTAACAGGAGACCAAACCATAGCAGGAACCAAAACATTCAGCAATATAATAAATGCTAGTGCGGGTATTGATATGAAAAGCCAAAGCATAACAAATGTTAATTTTGTTGATGGTGTGGATGTTTCTGTCCTTGATACTTCGGTGGTTAAACCAACAGGAAACCAAACCATAGCAGGAAATAAAAAATTTACATCAGTTTTAGAAGTAAGTGGTTCATCGAATCCTGCTTCTTTTGACGGCATCGGCATCGTCTTTGATACAAAAATAGGAATGATTGCAGCACAGAAAATAGCAACAGCGACATTTTACCCGATACAAATAACTGGTTCATATGTAAAGTTATATTCAGGTAATACTTTAATTATAAAACTGGAACAACATTAAGTTTGAACAACAACAGAATAACAAACTTAGCCACACCATCAGGAACAACGGACGGAGCAAACAAAAGTTATGTGGATACATTAGATGTACAAAATGTAAAACTAACAGGAGACCAAACAATATCACTGCAACAAAATGTAAAACTAACGGGACAAGCACTGTGATAAAATATCTAACTCTAACACAAACGGCTGATTTTAATAATCAAGTTATCATTAATGGTGGAAATATAACATATAATGGTGCGAGGATATTAAACCAAAATGGAGGAGATATATTCTTAGGTGATTATCAATATTTCTTATTTACTCTAAATACTGCTACAAGTGGAACCGCGAACCAAAGAGGTTATGTATTCACGAATGTAGCATTTGATGTAAAAGAAGCAGGTCTTTATATTTCAAAACGTTTGGATAATAAAAGCGCATCATTTGACATTGTCCGTTTTAACAATTCTGGGGGTATGCGATTTTATGGGGACTTAGATATGAACTCAAACAACATAACAAGTGCTGGAACAATCACTTCAACTACTGGCATGACTACAACCACATTAACAACGAGTGATAAAATAACAACAGCACTAGGCAACCGATAATCATAGGCAGAACAACAAAGGAGTGGGAGTAACTGGTGGCTTATAATTATATGGAACAGACGGAAATGCGAATGGCCCACACATTCAAGCATTCGTTCATACATCAATTTATCCCACATTCCAATTATTGAATTATAGTCAGGACAATATTGCTTTAAGTTTTGATAGTTATTGGGAGGGTGGTGGCTGGAGATCAAGCAACATAAACTCCAACTGTCAAATATACAAGATGAGCAACAAACTCGCTTTTAACTACAAATCAGGAGTATCACTTGGAGGAGCCATAGCATTTAGCGAGGCGATGAACATAAGCAATACAGGGGCAATAACTGCAAATGAAGGCAATGACATATTATTATTATCTGTTGTTAATAGCACGGCAGATATAAGAGGAGAAGCAAGAAGTGGGTCTCATGCCACACCAGTCGGGTTATATGTCACAGCCAATCTTGGAGTATCTTCTGCCGGTGTTGAATTCACACACAGCAACGGGACACAGGGAGTTGGTTTTGGTTATAATTCAATATATGCTACGAAAAGCAATACCAATCAAGACTTAAATTTTTACGCGAGGGGAAGTGGAGTTATCTATGCTTAGAGTGCTATAAGTTGTTCTTCAACATTAACTCTTCCAACAACATCCAGCGGTTCTTTAACAATAAGACAAAGGCCGAGTTATACTTACGACCCGCAAATATATATGAAATCAGGAGGATATTCAAATTATGGAGTAATCTGTGCGTCTAGTGGAATTCTCCATGCTTGGACTACTTCAAACTCTACGGGTGAGCCTTCTGGTAGTTATAATTATGTTCCGCTTAACGGAGCTTGGACAGACTCATCGGACAGGAGGCTAAAATCAGATATTAAAACATTAGACTGCGGGGATTGTTGTGAGAAACTAATGAAAATAAATTGTTGTTCATATTATTTGAAATCAGACGAAAAGAAAGAACAAAAGAACCACGGATTTATTGCTGATGAAGTTAAAAAAATATTTCCAGAATTTGTATCTGAAAGCGGAATAAAAGCGGATGATGGAAATGGAAATCTTGAAGGCATAACATATACAAGTTTTATACCAATATTAGTCAGTGTTTTTCAACACATGGCGGAAAAGGTAGTTAATTTAGAAAAAGAAAATAAACTTTTACTTAATATATTACAAGACCAAGCCAACCAATTAGCAAAAATACGAGCAGTCGTTTTACCTAGTGTCCAACAATAATACAACTAGACTTCACAGACCCCCGCCTATTATGGATATGGATGGAGAACTAACTCCCGAATTAAAGTCTCGTATTATTGAAGTAGAACTAAAGACTGAGGAAAAAAAAGTAGAGCACGAATTGGAGGATAACTGGAATTGTTGTTGTATAAAAAACAGACCGACCGACAGCCGACTTATTAAATACTTATTTCAAATGGGTATCATTATTGCCATTATAACCCTTTGTATCGTGAGGCTATCTGAAAAGAACTTACCTTGTGAGATTGCTAATACTTATGTCGGAATTTTAACACTATTGATTGGAATATGTCTTCCTTCACCTTCTTCAAGTAAGAAGTGAGCATTCATATACTTGAGTTTTATACCACATAGCATCATTTGAGCAGATTAAAGGAACCGCATCATCAAAACTAACACACCAATCACTCATAGGCTTATATACACATTGAAATTTGGTTTCTATTCCTTGCTTTATACAATAAGCACAACTCTCATTCTTTTTTTCGCTTACCCGTGAGTAAAAGTCGCAGGCAGTTCGCGAAAATATTTTTGTTAACAAGTTTATCATCAGTAATATAATCATGGCTGACTATAAATACCAAAAGATTATTTTTCTGAGCAATGATTTTGTGTGAAGCAAAACATTTAATAAAAAATATTCAAATGTCATTCACACCGACCAAAATGAATGTTAAGTTTATTCATTATACGAACGACCAGACTGAAACCAAAACCAGAATTCTTTATATGGACAGAATTGGAATTATCGGCACATTCGCTGATAGTAATATAGCAAACATTTCAAACCTTAGTTATAATTTAGGTGTCGTTGGATGGACGGACGGACAATATACATTTAAAGTCCTTGAAACTGACAGCGGAAATATTGATACAGGAAAATTTCGCCGGCCGAATTGTTGTGTGTTTGGAATTCTTAGGGTATAATATAGGATGGAGAAAATTAACAATGTAAAAGTTAAGCAGGTAAAGCAGGAAGGCAAAGGAAACAAAAAAGCAAAAGGTTATAAATTATTTAATGAGCCCTATTCAAATATATTTCTACTCGCCCGTAAGAAGAGCGGGAAAACAACAGCACTCTTTGAAATACTGAAACGGACTACAGACAGAAAGACTCGTATTGTCATTATTGCTTCAACAATACACAAGGACTACATTTTTAAGAACATGGGAAACCCACTGGCAATTTATACATTTCTCAAATCAGATGGTGTAAATGTGATAGACTATGAACTTGACAAACTGAACAGACAGGACGAGCAACACGAAGGAGAAGTAAAACAGGACAAAGAGGAAATAGAGAAGGCACAATTTTTATACTTTGGAAAAGAAAAGAAAAAGGAAGAAGGAGGTGAGAAGAAAGAGAGACCAAGTAAGTATATTTCACCAGAGGTTGTTTTTGTTTTGGACGATTTAGGAAGTGGATTAAGAGATAAGTCCGTGAGCGATTTGTTAAAAAAGAACAGACACTATAAAAGTAAGGTGATTATGACTAGTCAGTATTTGAATTACCTACGACCAGAAGCCATTAAGCAGTTAGATTATTTATTAATCTTTCCGGGTCAGTCTCAGGACAAAATGGAACTCGTGTATAAACACTTAGACCTATCTTTTGATTTTGATTATTTTCTTCAAAAGTATCACGAAGCAACAAAGGAGAGATTTAATTTTCTTTATGTCTCAAGTGTTGATGATGAGTTAAGAAAAAATTTTGCAACTATTTTTTTATTTTTGCTGAAAAGAATTTTAAAATCTTTCCAATATATGCCAGTACCACCAGTGATACTTTCACAACCATCAGGATATAACATCGGATACAATCCATCAATGCCATAGAAGGGAGGAAAAAAGAAAACTAAGAAGAAGGGAGGACAAAAGGGAGGAAAGATTAACTGGGCAAAGGTCGGAAAAACTGCCTTGGCTGTTAATAAATCCTTCGCGATAATAAGGTAATCTCTAGAACTGCGGGGGCATTGAGTAGCATTGGGGTGCCTTACGCAGGTAGTGTTAGTGCTACAGCATCAAAACTCGGATATGGTAAGCAACGAGGAGGTGCTGTAAAGGTTCGCTGATAGTTATCAACTACACTCTCGTTGCTATCGCAACTCCCGTTTGTTGATAACCATCGAAAACAGATTAATTTTTTTTAAAATAAAAAAACGATGTTTTAGAATATAAACGAAGTGTTATAGCAAAATTCGCAGGCGAATTTTTTATAAGAGAGAGTACGAAGCACGAAACGCAATTCTGAAATATCAAATGGTTGCTAAAACAAAAAAAAACAAGGAAACCTAAGGTAAGACCCCCACGAGTGTATAGAAATAAGAGTGGGAGACCTTATATTATCCAGAAGGGTAAAAAATATTATCTTAATTTTGGTAAGAAAACAAATGATATGAGCACACTTCAAATCGTTAAGTTGTTTTTGAAATATATTGGTAAGCCGAGGCCACAAAGGCAGGGCCGCAAACCGAGGGAAAAAATAAAAATCTGATTTCAATCGTCTTGAACATGAGAACAGAAACCAGATACAAAGCAACTTACAAAAGAAATATGACATGATACACGAGCAGGAAGAAAAGGAAAAGAAGAAAAGGGATGAGATAGAAGAAGAAAAGAAAAGGCTAGAAAGAAAAGACAGAGCGATGCAGAGGAACAAAAAGAGATAATGGATAGGGAACATAAAAGAGAACTAGCGGATATTAATGAACGACAAGAACAAAAAGCCAGAGAACTAAGAAGGGAGCAAAAACTCATAGAAAATGTAAATATGAAGAAGACAGAAAAAATAGGATACAAGCATTACCACCGCCACCACAATATCAATATATTATGCCACCGCAACAGGGGCAGCCACAAGTTCAGGCACAAGCACAATATCAGGCACCACAAGTTCTGAATCAGGGTGTAAATCCGCTAGAACTAAAAGAGGCGGAAAAGTTGATTAGAGATGCTGGTTATGGTGATGATTTCCTGAGCGGATTAAGAGACGAAGGCAAAATACAACTAGCAGAGGATATAAGAAAATATATGAATTTAGGCTCCAAAATAGAATAAGTTAAAAAAACACCTTGAACAAGCCGAAGAAACCAATAAAAAGGCTCAAAAGATGAACCAAAATTTAGGAAACCAACTAGGGGAGGCTAAATACAAGCAATCTTAAAGAATGGATTGTCAAATAGTAATATTGAAAAAAAAACTGACTATTAAAATTCTTGGTGAAGCATTAAGGGAAAAACTTAAAAATGAAGGCCACGATGTTAAAGGTTGGAACCAAAGGGCATCATGGATAATAGACAAAATTGTAGAACATAAAATCAATGTAGGAAATGAAAAGAATGGAGTAAAAAGGAAACTCGCAGAATATTTGGGACTACGAACGGGAACTGATTTAGAAGATTTGATTAATAAAGTGTTTTCCGTAGAAAACATTAAAAAGTATTTATCACGAAAAGAATGGGTTCATTCAATGAGAAAAAATGATTATGTTAATGTTCTTATAAATAAATATAGAAATGAGCAACAGCAACCAGACTCCAACGAAGTTGAAGATGCGTCCTTCGGACAGCAACCACAGCAACCGGAGCCACAGCAACCACAGCCACAGCAAGAGCCAGAGCCACAGCAACCAGCCCGAGCCACAGCAACCAGAGCCCGAGCCACAGCAACCAGAGCCAGAGGAGCCACAGCCACAGCAAGAGGGAGAGGGACGGGGGACTAATGACTAATGAAATAGATGACATAATGAAAAAATATGGATGGTATCTTGGAGCGATAGCCAGTGATGAAATCTACAAGTTGAAGCCCGGAAGCAGAAAGCGATATGGATTTATTATGAATTTGGACCATCACAAACAAGCGGGGTCTCATGGGATAGCAGTGTGGATAAGTCTAGATAAAGACAGGAGTGTTGAAGTCTATGACCCCTTAGCACTTTATGAACCTACTGAAGACTTTCAACAACAAATGAAACAACTAATAGACAAAAGCCATCCCGATAGTTATTTGTTAATGAAGGTCAATCAAGTAAAGCAGCAATCAAACACCTCAGACACGTGCGGTTGGCATAGTATGAGATTTTTAATGGAGCGAGCGAAAGGAAACCGGTTTAAGTTTAGTTCGGGTTTCACAGATTTAAAAGAAGAAGAAGCGGAAAAATTAAAAGCACAGAATGGGTATGGTTTTGACACCTTTTTGTAAAAAATATTTATCTATAATAATATAACAATGGATTACAAGGGAGGAAGAAGTTCGGGTATCTATTACATAAATAGTAAAAATAGAATAACGGGAACAGACAGCGACTTTACACACGAAGTCAATATGAAGGGACTAGACAATCCCACACATTGTAAAATTCTTCATATCTATGTTGCAAAATCTTATTATTCAGTTGCCTCTCCATGTAATACCTTTACACTTAGCGAAGACGGATATGAGGCTTTAATTACGATACCTGAGGGAAACTACACAATGAACAATCTAAAAAATAAGTTGTCAGAGGTGTAACTGCAGACAGCCCAAATAATTACACTTATGTGGCATCCAGTAATAATACAAACAATATTAGAACCAGAAGATGGCAAATTAACATTCAGTGTGCCAGAAAATAAAGGAATTCAACCGCGGTTTATATTTGATGGTGATACCCGTATTCACGAAGTAATGGGTTTTGATAGAAATTCAACATATTTCTTTACTAATGATTTTATTAAATCGCCAAATGAGATTATTTTAACTGGCGAAAAAACTCTGTATCTCAATCGGACTTAGTGGGGGAAGGAGATAATCATGTGCTACAAGAAATATACACTGCCAACGAATTCCATTTGGTGCCATTATATACGACGGAAGTGGGTCTGAGTATGGTAAGAAATTATCCGCCAGTTCAAATAATGTATATAGGTTTTATCTTACAGACGAAAACGATCAGGCTATAAATCTTAATGGTTTGGGAGTCGTTATGACATTGTTGATTTACAGAGAGACTAATTATTTTAATTTATTTACATCATTTTTTAATTTGTTAAAGGTGAGGTAGGGATTTTAATATTTATTTTAATATTTAATTTTTTCTATAAATATATTCCAGTGAATTAGGTAATTTTCACAACTGCCAAAAACCTAAAAACATAACAATAACAGATGTAGGTGGAGATGTTGCCGTTAGTATTAAGGCTATGTTTGGTGAACCTGTTGTTAATGCCCGTCGCCATAATGATGCCTGTATCGCGGATGGAAGTGGGCACCTCTCTGTCGTCAATGTCGCTTACAACGAGCCTAAGTATTTCTCTGGCGGTTCTATTACTTCTGCTGAGCCTTCTATCGCTGTTAAGATTAATCTCGGTATGCTTTACAATACTATTTTTGCTCTTGATAAGACTATTATGTTTCCAGAGATTTTGAATATGCGGATTGTGTGGCAACAGACCCCTAAAATTTATTATTACAATAACGACCCCTTATCAATTGCTGGCGGAGCGCTTGTTGCTGCTGCCGTTAATGTAAGTGTTTCTAATCTTAACTTGTTCCTTGCTGTAGAGACTAATCCCGATGTCATTCAATCAATTCAACAAAAGGTGGCGAGTGCTGAAGGTATGAGTTTTAATATTGATTATCCTTATGTTTATAAAAATTCAATTGCTCAATCCACTACACAAATATCATTCTCCGCTTTGATAGGGGACATGGTAAAAGGTTGAAGAAAATTTATCACACACTCTTTAACAACACAGAAAACAAGAATACTGCTTATGATATTGATAACAGAGCAAACGCTAAGACTACCAGTTTTCACACCACACTTGACGGGGCACGACTTCAGGAATTGAAATATTTCCCGCTAGTTTTGAAGATTATATGTGCTTGAAACCTAAACTTGAAGGTTCTGTTTTAATGAATTCAAATGTGTATCAATACAACTGGTTCTGGGTTGATACTTGGGATAATACCCGCCCGCTGTGGAGCAAAGACCAAAATGAAGTTAGCGGGCTTGACCTTTCCAATGAGAGGCGATGGGAGTTCATTAGCAATCACTCAGCGGGAGGTTCAGGTTAAGTCAAATATAATTTCCATTTCATAAACACACAATCAGCCAAAACAAAAAAATTTAAAAAAATAGATTTATTTTTTTCATTCAATATGACACATTTGTTTTTGAGATAGTAAAAAACAAAAACAATGACTACACACCAGAGAAATTTAATCGCGCAAAATCCAGACAGAGATTTTTTAAATGTCAAAGTAGGATATGATGGTGGTATTAAAACTGATAATATGAAAACTGCTTATGGAGAATCACTAGTTGGACAATTAACTCCAGTTGTTCAGGAAATCTTTCCATACACTATTAATACAAGGGTATGGACTAAAACAGAAACAAAATCTTCTGTGCCATTTTTGAATAATATGGCAGAATTAAAAACTCAAGCCAATAACACGGCGGATGCTATCCTAACAAGTAAAAGAAGAATGAAATATCGGACGGGTATGGGAGTTGTTGGTCGTTTCACTGCTATATGGACAACTGATGACACAAAAGCCTATTATTCATGTGTAGGAGTTGGTGAAAGTGATTTTTCAAATGGTTTTTATTTTTATAAAACTAATGTCGGGATGAGTATTCTACAAGCCAAAGGAGGGGCTACAACTTTTATTCAACAAGCAAACTGGGATGACCCGTGCAATGGAACAAAAGATATGCCTGTTATTGATTGGAGTAAAGGAAATGTATTCCAAATTCAATTTCAATATTTAGGCTTTGGTGCTATAAGGTTGTCGATTGAAAATTCTACGACAGGAGAATTTCAATTAGTCCATACTATTAAATATGCGAATGCCAACACAGGTGCAAGTCTAAGAAACACTACTTTACCATTTACTGCACTGATAAGGAATGATGCTTCTACTGGAATTCAAACTCTTAAAACAGCGAGTGTTGGATTATTTATTGAAGGAAGTAATACAATAAACACGAGTATAACAAACGAAGTTGAAGGAAGTAAAGCAGCAAACACAACTGAAAGTCCTATTATTAGTATTAGGAATAAAGCAACATTTGATGCGGGCGGTGCTAATTTAACAAATTATTCAAATGTTTATCACACTTTGATAAGTATTACGAATGAAGATAGTAAGGCGTGTGTAGTAAGAATGGTATTGAATGGAACACTAACTGGAGCAGGTTTTGCAGATGTTGATACTAAGTATTCAATTGTAGATACTGATACAAAGTCAAGTGCTGTTGCCAACGGACAACAATTTTTAAACTTTACGTAAATTCTCAATCAACTCAACAAATAAATCTTAGAAATTATGATATATATCTGTCTCCTAGTGATGTATTAACTTTTACACAGAAATCCGTCGGCACTGCCTATAATGGTTCAAATGTTAATGTTATCGCTAACTTCATAGAAGACCAATAAAGCAAAAAAAAATTAATTTAAGACAATGTTATATCAAAGAATTTTTTATGTCATCCACATTTTGGCACCATGGCTGGTAAACTAACCATTCAAGGTATGGTTTATCAATCTTGGCTACATCTTCAATGTTTTTGTGTGCATATTTTCCATATTGAAGAATGACATCTTTTTTTGCTATACATCCTTCGTCTGTGGCATTCGCTATCTCTTCGCCTACATTAGCCTTTATTTCAGTGATACCTGAGACTCACAACAAGATCTGTTTCCTTAAAAGGAGTGCTTTGTTCCTCCATCATTTTTTCTAATGTAGCCTCCAATGGAATAATTACTTTCACGTTGTCGTCCCTCGGCTTGTATTGTTCATCGAAAGAAACAATGTCAGGTTTAGTCCATTTAATCGTGGGCTTTTTTATTTCGCTGTCAATGTTCCATTTTTCAATTTCATTCAAGTAGTCCTGTTTGGTTTTCATGTCAGTCATGATATTTTAGAATTGCGCTTCGTGCTACGCACTCTCGCTTATTCTAAAACATCGGAAAAAATTTTAAAGAAAAAATAATTAAAAGAAAACGATGTTTTGTGATGACGAAGTCAGAACAAAATATCAAATATATTTTTTTACTTCATTTTTAATGTCTGTAAATTTATCAAACCATGGCTGTTTCATAACCCATTCAAGATATGGTTTGTCAATGGTACCAATATCTGAAACCTTCTTTCCGCGATATTTACCAAATGGAAAAACATCAGTTGGCTTTCCTTCTCTACTTTTTTCAAATGCCTTAATTTCTTCATCAATCATCTGTTGGACATCTCTTACTGAAAAGAATTCCTTAGTCTGGTGAGGGTGGTCATTGGTCTATATAGATTGGTAAAAAATTTTATGGAAAAAAATTAATTATTTAATATTTGATATTTTGTTCTGACTTCGTCATCACAAAACATCGTTTTATACTTAAATGGCCGACGATGTTTGAGAATAAGCGAGAGTGCGTAGCACGAAGCGCAATTCTCAAATATCATTAATATCCGAAAGGTCTAGTTTCAATCGCATTCTCTACAATTCCGATAACTTGTCTTTTCGTATATGTAAAACTAAGTATCTTTTCTAAGTATTCGCTTATTATTTTTTTCTTTTGTTTGTCTCGTGTTATCTTGTTGTTTTCTATTATAACTACTTTTCCAGACTTCTCAATTCGCTTAGCAATCCGTAATTCTTGATCAGTCTCCATCAATTCAGCCAGTTCATTTTTACCATTCTCAAATAATTCAGTGTTCGTAATACCTAGCCCGCAACTTATCACACTTAACATATTTGGTAAATTCAATGCTTTTTTCGTTTCATAGTTCATACTAAATCCTTTTACTTTCATACTGGCTTTACCATTATCTAATAAGTATCCATAACATTTCGGCCCACCTCCAACAAAGGTTTTTATTTTCGCTCCTTTTAATTCATCAGTCCAATCTCCCAGTAAATCGCCTGTCTCTACATCTACCTGATTAGTTTCTTTGTTAGTCGTATATATTACGCTGTCTGTGTCATGATACAATATCCTATTACCTAATATATCCATCATATTGTAAAGTCTCATTCTCGCGTGGCATGTAGTAAATAAAGCAACTACAATATTTGTTTTAATCGGGTCGCTCACCGCGTCCTGTTTTAAGTCATAACTGGCTTCTACAATTTGGTCGTTAATTATGTTAATATTTATATTATCCACTGATTTATCGTTCAATAGTTTGTATAAGGTTTCTTTATCCTTTATCATTTTGTTCTGTATTTTATTTTGTTTTGCCCAAACTTACCCCATAAAGAGTTCAAGCACAACTTAGCCACTGCTCTCCGTCCTTCGTTTTTGAATATTTTGCTTTCGTCCATCTTTACACCCATTTTAACCTCCATGCTGTTTATGAAATTTTGTTTTTCTGCTTCCGTATTACATCCCCCGCGGTATCCGCTGGACTCTTATTTTACTTTCAAGAATGTCTTTATGTATTCTTTGAATAGGCTACTGCTTTGTTCTTTCCAGTGACATACTTCATATACTTTTATTAACTTATACCCTTTGTCTAAGGCCTTGTAAATTTCTGGAGTTGCCCATGTTCCAGTTATTGCTCGTGCTTTATCTGTGTGCTTACATTCGCCGTGTTGCTCGGTCATTCCGCACTTATCGCATAAGCAATACATCATCTTACCTCTGTCCGCTTTCGGTAAGACTGGGTGTAGTAAGCCTCTCGGCGGTAGCATCTTAACCTTAGCCACTCCGAAATATTCTCTGTTTATAATTTTATTTTTCATCTCATTTCTTTCCTCCTCGTTGCTTGGTCGTATTATGATATGGTGTCCGCTTGGATAAAGGTCGTAATACATCACGGTCGGATAAAGTGAGAATATGTTAATATATTTCGCATACTCATTATCATGTCGTGATTTCCAATATAATTTCAGAGCATTCACTCTGCCTCCAAACATTGCCTCTCGTGGGTTTAGTCCTTCTTGTTCAGTAATTCGTTCGTTTGTATCCTCTGCCAGTCTTTCACTGGTTTTCATCAGGCTCCTTCGCACTCCCAGATACTTATTACTTTCGCTTGTTCGTTAAGTTGTTTTTCTCTTCTCATTGTTTCCTTGTATAGTTCGCCCATTGTCTTATTCTTCTTCACATTTAGAGCATTGCTATTCCAACACTTATCACATCCGTGCCAATGGCACCCGTAAAACTCATAAGCAGTTTTGTTTTTCTCGTCCCATCCATCTACATACACACGAGATTGTCCGAGTTGAAACATTTTTTCACCTCCGTTGAATGCGTGTTTAATATCGGTTTTGTCTAACCTGCTTCTGTATGCTAGCCATTTTACACAAGCCCTAGAAGTCATCCTGTTTTGTTTTTCCGCTTTCAATATCGCAATTGAATTTTCTGGCATAAACTTAGCACGATACAAAGCCATAACACAACTCGCGATAGTTGTATATTGAAAGGGTCAATACCAAACTCTAGAAACTGATTTCTAAAATCTATACAACTCTCTCTCTCTCTCTCTCTCTCCTCCCTCCCTCTCTCTCCCTCTCTCCCTCCCTCCCCCCCCCCCCTTCTCTCTCTCTATCAATCTATCTTTCTTCCCTCTCTCTATCTATCTATCTCTCTTCCCTCTCTCTCTCTTTCTCTCTTTCTCTCTCTCTCTATCCTTCCTCAGTATATCCACATCTGAATGACAATACTCTGCGATTTCCTTCGCCATATCAAATTGGTTATGTGTTTTCACTTGTTCGTCATACCATTCAAGAAATTCCTTTCGTTTATCTCCTCGCATCGTGTCGTAGCCATAATGTTTCTTATGTGGCATTACACCTACATTGTTTTTATTTTTAGCCGTATTGAAGAAGTGCGGGAAGAACCCTTTCTTAAGTTCCATAAGCCCGAAGGTCTTTGGAAAATCAGACAAAGGCATCGTAAGAAAACTTAGGCTGTCTATGAAGCGATACTTCTTAAGTGTCATCATCATAATCTTACCTCCCTCATAAATTACAAATGGAGTTTGATCATTATCAACCAACCACTTAAGAATAAACTGACAATCATAACCGCGAGCATTGTGTGCGATAAATGTAAATCCGCTGTGCTTAGGGTCAAAAACCCACTTACAGAAATTTTGAATGTTCTTGTGAATTACTGGCGGTTCCTTCGCATCGTAATACTGGCTTTCAGCATGATTAACAATGTGTTCGCCTGTGTCCTGTGTCGCTTCAAAGTCAAAAAATATGTATTGCTCTGACGGCGGTAAGATTTCTTTTTGGACTACTTCGCATTGGTGTTCAAGCGGTTTCACTATTTTACAATTTCGGCATTTCGCATATCCGCATTTGTGCTCATCCTTCTTCTTGTAATTAAGACCGCACGATTTACATTTCGCTTTTACATCCCAGTTTGTTGTCCTGTGGTTATTAAAGCATTCAGTGTTTGGAAACTTTCTATTACACTTCTCACATTCTTTCCACAGGCTCTTGTCATTTATTCCCTTACATCCGTTGGTTTCACAGATACTACACTTGGCTTCACAGGCGTGTCTTTTTTGGTATCCCCTTAGACACAACTCACAGAAGTTTTCCTTTCCTAGCATAGACTTCATGTTAGTTATAGCATCGTAATGTCGTTCAGTCTTTAGAATGTAAAGGTTAGTAAGCCGTTCGCCGTTCGCATCAAGTAGATCTGTTTTATAAATGATTTTGTCAGGGAATTCAACAATAACTAGATTGTATTTAGTGTGATTAGCAAATGTATTAATTTCTGGTATCCCGCACACATCCTTAATGACTTTCGCTTCATCGTGTAAAACCTCTGCCATTTCCTGCTGTATCTTTCTGACTCGCATAATTTGCGAGAATTTTTGGTGTTTTTCAATTTTTGCTTTGACTACAACGATTGCTCGTGCTAAGCATAAGTTATCGCTGTTTGTAATACAGATTACTCCTTTCTTTCTGTAGATATCCAATTTGTTCAAAACCTGTAGCCTTGTTCCGCCCGTCGGCATTTTAACAGATTTCAACACAAATTTTAATTTATCAAAGTTTATTCCGTTCTCGTCCATGTAAAGACTTTCGTTGCTTTAAAATATTGCTGACAATCTTTCTAAAACTTTTTCAACCGAGATTTGATTAACTTTGTGTAAGCCTGTTGATACCTTTCCATAGTAATCCACAAACTCAATACCTAGGCTAACCTTATCTGCGGGTGATTGTCGTCTTACAAAGTCGTTCAATACGATCTCAATAAATCTTATCACATCGCGCATCGTAAATGATCGGAAGTTGCCGTTAATCCTTACCGCATATCGGCTTTCATTTATTCCTAGTTCGTGTTCCTTGCTGTCGTCCCTCATGATATCATAATTACCATACCTCAACAAGTCTCTGTAATTTTCTTTCAGTTCTTTTTTCTCTTCAATCGTAGGTAAAGGTGGCGCTATTGGTATAGCATGGTGCTCAAAATACACCGCACCTCGTACTTGGTTCAAGTAGTTTTGGGCGGTCGGTGTATATATAGCACATCCCGACCCCTAACAGACTTGATTTCGTAATTTATCTTATATTCCCTTAATCTATCCAACCTGTAGACTTTGCAGTTATATGTGTGTGTCTTCATGTTTGATAATATATCAGTGAGTTTATTTTTTTTTCTAAATTAAATATTAAATAGAAATTTTTTTATATTTATATATTTTCAATCATTTAAATAGAAATTAAATTTTTTTTCATTTTTTGAAATTTGTCTTTTGGAGTTATTGTGTGTAATAAGTGCTGATTGAGATACCCCTATAAAATTACATAACTCACAATAATATTTTTTACTCTCTTATTTTATCAAACCTCTCTTTTTGCTTACAATTTAAAATATTTTTGTTTATTGCCCAGTATTGCTTTTGATACTCTCTAACTTTCTTACTTTCTTTTTCATAATATTGTTTATGATATTGCTTGTGGTATTGTTTTTGATATTCTATTAGTTTCCTTTCGTTCTCATCTTTAAAACCTCGTTCCTCAAATTTATGGCATTCTCTTTTTCCATCATTAATATTAGCACCCATAGCATTATTTAAATTTAATGTAGGTTTCAATTCATCTATATATTTCTGTTCAACCGCCCTTTGTTTATCAATGTTGTAATTTTCAATTACTTCCTCGTGAATTAAAACACACTTAAAATTTTGAAGTTCTTTAAAATTGTTCATATGATTGTATAACTTTCTATTAATTCCTTTCTTGCAGAGTAATTTATGATGACTGAACCTGCTTGATAATCTTTTTTGAGTTGTGCTTCCAATGTAATATTCCTTGTCGGTTTGGTCTTCAGCATTAAAGATTTTGTAAATTTTCAAGGTTGTCATTTCTCTCTATATATAATACAAATATATTATTTCTTTAAAATAATTAATTTTTTTTAAACGATGTTTGAAAACGACAAGCGTAGCGGTCGGCTTTCAAATATCAATAGATAGCCTTTTTTCTTTCTTTTGTTTGTATGTATTAGTTATAAACAGGTAGACGAAATAATAAATAACGGCTCTTAGTGTGGTTTTTCTAGAGAAACTGCACTGAAGATCTGTCCTGAAGTGCGACCCTATACTACTTTCTTGTTACTTACCTGAGTGTGATGTTCTAGGACTGTCTCAATAATCTCTTCTGCCTGCACACATATACAGGCAACAGAGGCATGCGCATTAAACAGCTGCAGAATTTTTGTTCCCGGCCTTACGTTGTTGCACTTACCAAGACATCAAAGGAATGCGCTCGAAATTCCTCCTCCGATTGATCCATCTGTGCTTCTTCTTCCTTTTAGTTAATAGTGATTTATGACACATCCAACCAACTGCGCGCTGGTCACGACGAGGCACGCGCGACGCTCACGCACGCGCTCACGCACGCACTCACGCACGCAGTGGAGGGGCGCGCCACCCCCAGCCACCGGCCCGGAGCGCGCGCACCACCTCAGCCCCCCGGCCCGAGGCGCGCGCGCCACCCCCAGCCCCCGACCCGATGCGCGCACGCCACCCCCCGCCCCCGGCCCGGATCGCGCGCACCACCCCCAACCCCCGCCTCGGGCGCGCGCCATCCCCAGCATCCGGCCCGTGGCGCGCGCGCCAACCCCCGCCCCCTGCCCGGAGCCCGTGTCCTACCCCCACCACCTGCCGGGGGAATGCAGGAAGGAAGGGGGAATGCAGGGGGAAGGCCGGCGCGGGGGAAGGCAGGGGAAAGGCAGTGGGAAGGCAGGGGGCAAGGTAGGGGGAAGGCTCCGGGCGAAGGCAGGAAGAATGCAGGGGGAAGGCAGGGGGAGGCACCGGGGGAAGGACCCGGGGGGGGGGGGGGGGAGGACACGGGGGGAATGACCCGGGGGGAAGGACCTGGGGGAAGGCAGGATGAAAGCCGAATGCAGGGGGGAAAGCCGGGGGGGAAGGCAGGCGGGAATGCTAACTGCGCGCTGGTCACGGCGCGGGCAACGCGCACGGGCTACTGCACGGGCCGCGGAGCGGCGCGCCACCCCCCGCCCCCGGCCCGGAGCGCGCACACCACCCCCAGCCCCGGCCCGAGGCGCGCGCGCCACTCGCCCCCGGCCCGGAGCGCTTTCGTCACCCCCAGCCCCCAGCCCGAGCCGCGCGCGCCTCCCCCCGCCCCCGGCCCGGAGCGCGCGCGCCTACCCCACCCCTTGCAGGGGGAAGGCAGGGGGAAGGCAGGCGCGGGGTAAGGCAGGGGGGAGGCAGGCGCGGGGGAAGGCAGGGGGAAGGCAGGGGGAAGGCAGGGGGAAGGCAAGGGGAAGGTCCCGGAAGGAAGGCCCCGGGAGAACGCAGGGGAAAGGAAGGGGGGAGGCTCCGGGAAGGCCGGGTGAAAGCAGAAGGCCGGCGGGAAGGCCGGGGGGAAGGCCGTGAGGAATAGCAACTGCGCGCTAGTCACGGCGCGGCCGGCGCGCGCGTGCCACGGCACGGGCCGCGGAGCGGCTTGCCACCCCCGCCCCCGGCCCGGAGCGCGCACACCACCACGGCCCGCCCGCGCCATCGCCGCCCCAGCCCGTGCCATCGCCACCCCCGCCCGCGCCGTCGCCGCCCCCGCCCGCGCCATCGCCGCCCCCGCCCGCGCCATCGCCGCCCCCGCCCGCGCCGTCGCCGCCCCTGCCCGCGCCATCGCGCCACACCCCGCCCCCGGCCCGGATCGCGCGCACCACCCCCAACCCCCGGCCCGAGGCGCGCGCGCCATCCCCAGCACCCGGCCCGTGGCGCACGCGCCACCTCCCGCCCCCTGCCCGGAGCCCGCGCGCCTATAGCTACCCCCACTACCTGCCGGGCGGTAGCAATATGTATTTGGATGTATTTTGCCCGATAGGTTGAACGGCAAATATGTATGTCCTTTGTGCGGGTTTAGGTCAATACAGCGTTGCAAGTGTTGAACTTATTTCGCAATAATATTGGCCCAGAGGGCGCTGCTGCGATCGCCGATATGCTTAAGGTACCTCCAACGCTTTCGCGATGTGCCGTGCTCCTTCTGCACCAATTGAATTGAGTGAAATGTCTAGCTTCTCCAGCTTGCACTCCTTGTTGTCCTGTGCACACAAATACACTCTTCTTCAGTGCTACCGCGCGGCGGGTAGCACTTTTCAGTGGCATGTTTTAACTGCATATTAGGCAAATAATAGTATTCGCAGCATCAACTTGAGGAACAACAACATTAGGAATGAAGGCGCCAAGGCGATTGGCCTAGCTCTTCAGGTACCTTCAGTGCTGCTGCGATTTCCTTAGCTCCATCATCACTAATGTTATTGCTGTTAAGCGACAAAGTTTGCAGCACCTTGTTCACCTGCACTCATACAAACAAAACATAATTGGAAGCGTGCTACCCGCGGGGGAAGGCAGGGGGAAGGCAGGGGGAAGGCAGGTGGAAGGCCGGCGCGGGGGAAGGCAGGGGGAAGGCAGGTGGAAGGCCGGCGCGGGGGAAGGCAGGGGGAAGGCAGGGGGGAGGCAGGGGGGAAGGCAGGGGGAAGGCAGGGGGAAGGCAGGGGGGAAGGAAGGCGCGGGGCAAGGCAGGGGAAAGGCAGGGGAAAGGCAGGGGGAAGGCAGGGGGAAGGCAGGGGGAAAGGCAGGGGGAAGGACCCGGGCGAAGGCAGGGGGAATGCAGGGGGAATGCAGGGGTAAGGCAGGGGGAATTCGAAGGCACCGGGGGGAAGGACCCGGGGGGAAGGATCCGGGGGGAAGGACCCGGGGGAAGGCAGGGTGAAGGCCGAATGCAGCGGGGAAAGCAGGGGGGGGGGGGGGGAACAGGCGGGAACGCCAACTGCGCGCACGGGCCACTGCACTGGCCACTGCACGGGCCGCGAAGCGGCGCGCCACCCCCCACCCCCGGCCCGGAGCGCGCACACCACCCCCAGCCCCGGCCCGAGGCGCGCGCGCCACCCCCCGCCCCCGGCCCGGAGCGCTCACATCACCCCCAGCCCCCAGCCTGAGCCGCGCGCGCCTTCCCCCGCCCCCTGCCCGGAGCGCGCGCGCCTACCCCCACCCCTTGCAGGGGGGAGGCAGGGGGAAGGCAGGGGGGAGGCAGGCGCGGGGAAAGGCAGGGGGGAGGCAGGCGCGGGGAAAGGCAGGGGCAAGGCAGAGGGAAGGCAGGGGGGAGGCCCCGGAAGGAAGGCCCCGGGCGAAGGCAGGGGGAAGGAAGGGGGAAGGCTCCGGGTGCGGGGGGGGGGGGGGGGGGGGGGGGGGGGGGGGGGGGGGAAGGCCGGGGGGGAAGGCCGGGAGGAATGCCAACTGCGCGCTGGTCACGGCGCGGCTGGCACGCGTTAGCCACGGCACGGGCCGCGGAGCGGCGCGCCACCCCCGCCCCCGGCCCGGAGCGCGCACACCACCACGCCCCGCCCGCGCCATTGCCGCCCCCGCCCGCGCCATCGTCGCCCCCGCCCGCGCGCGCCATCGCCGCCCCGCCCGCGCCATCGCCGCCCCCGCCCGCGCCATCGCCGCCCCCGCCCGCGCCATCGCCACCCCCGCCTGCGCCATCGCCGCCCCCGCCCGCGCCATCGCTGCACCCGCCCGCGCCATCGCCGCCCCGCCAACGCCATTGCCGCCCCCGCCCGTGCCATCGCCGCCCCCGCCCGCGCCATCGCCGCCCCCGCCCGCGCCATCGCCGCCCCCGCCCGCACCATCGCCGCCCCCGCCCGCGCCATCGCCGCCCCCGCCCGCACCATCCCCGCCTTCGCCCGCGCCATCGCCGCCCCCCCCGCCCGCGCCATCGCCGCCCCCGCCCGCGCCATCGCCGCCCCCGCCCCGCGTCATCGCCGCCCCCGCCCGTGCCATCGCATACACGAACGCAAATATTATTACAGTAAATGACTGGAGAATTAAATGATGCTTCAATTCCATATTTGTTTGATGTACTACATTTATTTGAATGTGGCATTCCTGAGGGTTAGGATCAGCTTCTAATAAATATATATCTATAGTGTTAGGGTGGTTAGGGGTTGGTCCGGTCCCCGCCCTATGATCAGATTCAAGCCAGCACGAACGTTGGGTTTGAGCTATGAATGGGCTTGAAAGCAAACTACCCCGGAGGTTGCTAGTCCATCCGCAACGTCGCGCAGTCGGCCGCGCGGGCGGCGCCCGAAAGCGCTAGCCTTAGGATTAGGGTTAGGGTTATATAATTAGGGTTAGTGTTCCGGTTAGGGTTAGGGTTAGGGTTAGGGGTTAGGTATTCCTGGAAGGTCAAGGGTTTCAGAAACGCAGGAACTTTGCAGCCTGTCAGAATGATTTTCCTGCTAGCTGCGTACAAAAGGTGTACCAGTTAGCAACAGTCGAAAAGTCGGCGGCAGACCGACATCTCAAGCACCCGCCACGGAGCATCCAAACATGGTTAAGTAGTTGGAAATCGGATTCGTAGCCCGAAGGCAGTGTAACTTAACATAGCCCTGCAGAAATAAACAGCTGGCATGCCTTTTCTGCAAGATTCGTAACAAGTATGTAGTAATTGGCTGCCGCCGACTACATCTGAAGCAGCTATCGCGGCCCGGGAGCATCCAAACACGTGCAACCATTTAGAAATTGGGTTACTTGCAGAAAGCCAGTTGAATATAACATAACTGACAAGTAGAAACCAGCTTGAGACCATCCACAACATCGCTCAATCGGGCGGCGTCCGAAAGTGGCTAGCAGTAGGTTCACAGGGTTGGGGTTCGGGTTCGGGTTCGGGTTAGGGTAGGTTAGTGTTTCTTGCAAGGAAAACCTAATGGTTTCAGATATGTATATTGTTTTGGAGATTAACCCTCTTGGAAACCTTCCTCATATATTGTAAGATATCAATGCAGGAGTCTGAGGAAAATTGCCCGGCGCCAGTCCAAACTACCAATTGAATACCGTCCAAACTTAATTGACACAGGTAACGGCTGCCACGAATATGTGTAAAAAAAGTAATAGCCGCGCAGTACCCCAGTGCCAGCCGCGCAGTACCACAGTGCCTAAAAAGCTATGGCTGGTGCCACCAGTCACCAGCGTAGTACCAGAACAAGTACTAAAAATGATTGCATTAATAGCTAATAATGCTAACCTCTAACAGCCTATCACGAATACTATTAAACGGATAATTAAGTAATAGTGGACATAACTGAGGAGAAAGGATCTAATTAACGTCCAATGAGCGGCCGGTAAACTTCTCAGGTGGACTCGTAGAGTCAGAACGAAGGAATGAAAACAAAATGACTTGTGACATAGTGTCGACCGGTATGGGAAGGAAAGGGGAAAAGGAACTGAGCCAGTTAATTAATCCTGTTGTCACTGATAGAAATCTATACTGGTACAGATCATGATTAATCATGATTAACTGAGTTTCAATCAGTAATTAAACTTTCAAAGAGAGATCAGTGAGAGTGGCTCGGATGGTCCGAACTAAAGTGACTGAATCTGAGCTGACATAGCCTGGCATGATCAGTTAAGAATGGAGCTGACATAATACCTGCTAGTCAGTGGCACGAACTTATCATATTAATAGCCTGAGCCATGTAGTAGACTCTGAGATGGGAAGACGAAGTTACTGCATGAGAAGGAAAGTTCTTCAACCATTAAAAGTCGTTTAGTGGGGAAAAAATCCACTCAAACATATGTTACTTACATATGTCATGGCCCCCTTCGCACCCTGAATCATATTAGACATGAGTAAAGATTACCGGTAACCCTGAGTAATTGCTACTCCTCAAGATTCGACAGGAGAGGTTAACTTATTAGCACACGGTGCAATTGCTTGAGAAGCCTAGTCACCTTTTTTACCAGTGTGATATGGGCCTCTCAGTGGCTGAAAAATTTTGCGAAATCAAACTGACCCTGAGTAATTGCTACTCCTCAAGATTCGACAGGAGAGGTTAACTTATTAGCACACGGTGCAATTGCTTGAGAAGCCTAGTCACCTTTTTTACCAGTGTGATATGGGCCTCTCAGTGGCTGAAAAATCAAACTGATTTCACAGTATCCCGCTTTTGTCACCGTTACTTGCGTCAAGGTGTTGTCAAACGAGGAGCTCCACACATTCCAGTGGAAAACCATACAACTTTATATCATCGTTCTCCATCCACCACAGTGCTATCACGATTCTGAAGGCATAGCTTGAAAGCTCAAGACAAGACTGAGCTTCTGAATCACGTGCTCAACATTTCGTAGCTCACATTTTGATCGCAAAAAATTACCAACGGTTGGATATTGAAGTATTTGGATATCCTCAGGAATATCTCCGAGTCTACATTACCGACAAGGGAAAAAGTAAAATTACATGTGGCTAGCGTGCCCAGTAAATGTCGCTAGTAATGCTCCAAGCTACTACTTGTACTTACTTACTTACTTGCAAAAGTTACTTACTTACTTTCTTGCCTGGTTGCTTGGTTTCTTACCTGCTTACGGACTTGTTTATTACTAATCTTGATTGTTGTTTACATGCTTACTACTTACCTGATTACCTCTTAATTGCTTGGCTTCGAGAATGCAGTTGAGTTTCCGGAAAGTCGCCGCAAATTACCTCCTGAAGTTCGCGGACTTCGCGGACTTCGCTTGCCGACTTACTGGTCAAAATACACCGCCTAATGACCCTACTTGCATGATTATGACTTCGCCTGCCCGCGGCGTCGGATAGTGAGTTTGTCTGGCTGATCCGAGAGAGGAAACTCCGTCCTCCCGCTGATGACACTGGACGAGGTAGAGTCATTGATTTGTTGTAGCCAAAGTGGATCGCTAGCGTCATCCCAGCCTGTAGGAGTCGTTGCTGAGGAAGATCCTGAACGGGCCACGTTTCGCGGAGGGAAAGGAAACGCTTGTTTTAACATGTCATCCGAACGGCTTCTTCGATACTCGCGCAGCGCAGGCTTAGAGCTTGAGTCCAACGGGGGCATGTCGCGTGAGTGCTGGGCACGGAAAACCCGAAGAGGGCCTCGGGCGTTTGCAAGTCCAATTGCAACAATGTCCTCCATCTTGTGGTAATCCAGCATTTTGGTGTTGCCCAGATCGGGGCGGATATACAAGTCCATGAGTTTGGTGTTGATGAAGGTTCGCACAGCCCTGCAATGGTTGATATAGATCAGCGATCCAATTATTTCTGCATAGCCAGGAATCTTGAAGGAGGGTGCGTTGTAAAAGAGCTGTCCCAATCTTCGGTATAGAAGCCACCAGCCGTTAAGTGAATCCCCGTAGTTCGATACATTCTCAAATTCGTCTTCGTTCTTGGTTTCGATGTCATGGCAGATCAAGTACCTGGGTCGAAACATGTCTCTGCAGACATCAACCGGCAGATTATTGGTGTACCCACCATCGATGAGGAGGCAGCCGTCGAGATGCATGGGCGGCAGATAGCCCAACACCGTCATGGACGCCCGCACCGCCGGCCATAAGGGTCCAGTGCGGTGAACCATACTGTCAGCCTTGGTCAGGTTAGTGGTCACCGCAAAGAACGGAATCCACAGGTCCTCTATCTGCACATTGGGGCCGAGGATTTCGCAGATGCTCTTGCCAAACTTCTTACCCTCGAACCACGACATGATGGGAAAGGTGGCATCAGCAAGCAGCTTCAAAATGGATGCCATATCTGCAGCGAAGACCTGCGTCCTTGAGACCAGACGAGCAAGACTCGCCTCATCTGTGACAGGTCCCTGTGCAAAGAGAGCAGCCATGAACGCTCCTTGCGACGAGCCGCCAACATAGTCCACCGGTACATTTTCACGCAACATAGCCTCAAAGAGTCCCAGGTGGGCCAATCCGCGTGCACCGCCCCCACTGAGTACGAGGCCAATATCTCGTCCGGCTAAATAGCGCGCTAACCTCGCAAATCCCGGCCGATCTCCTCTTTTCAGGTGGAAGAAAAAGTCCAGCTTTCTGTCTCGCAACCAGGCAGAGGTGCCTTGCGGCAAGGCCGTCTCTTCAGGATGTAGTAAGACCAGGATTTTGTTACAGAGCTGTAATTGCGAGGGATCGCGATGGGCTAAGAGTCCGCGCTTTAGGTTATCCTTGCCTCCCTTACCGCTGGACGCGTCCATCTTTTCCTTGATGCGCTCAGATAATTTCTTCACGGACGCTCCCAGTTGCTCCAGGCGGGAGGTCAATGAGTTCCTTCGCTTTCGCTTTTGGGGCGACCCATCAGCTCTCTCTACTGCTTGCCGTTGTTTGGTCGATGGGCTGGGATGCTGGGAAACAGGCGCCGCGCCGGGAGTGAGAAAGTGATCAACATGCGGCCACATGATCAGTCTTTCCAAGTCAGAAATGTTGGGAGCGCGACTGGGATCGC
>WBZZ01004532.1:77500-82500 GCA_019918135.1 Paulinella micropora
TTCCTGTCCACATTTGTGTCACTGACCTCCGCCCCGATATCGTTGTCTGGTCACTGTCTACCAAGATATGTATTCTGATCGAGCTAACGTGCCCGGTCGAGGAAAACATCCTTGACGCACGAGCCTACAAGACCAACCGATACAACGAGCTCAAATCTCAAATCGAGGACAACGGATGGACCTGCCACCTTCGACCAATCGAATGCGGGGCTCGCGGCATGGTATCGTTCTCTGTTCATCGATGTTTCCGCGCCTTGGGTTTTTCCCATCCCCAATCCAAATCCCTTTGCTTCAAGCTATCGTCCTGCGTAGCTCGTTGCTCTTTTGCGATTTATCGCTCCTGTGCAGTCAAAAATTGGACTAATCTTCCTCTAGTCCGTATTGGTGACTGCATTCCATCATAGCCGTCCAGTGTTGCATAGCCCGGGCTAGGTCCCTGCAGGGGTTTAGGCCTCATACAATGTCATCATTGTAGCTTGCGCAAGCTTACGGTGCTCAAAACACTTGGACTAACGGCTTCCTTTTCTTTCTCTTCTTCCTTATCCTCCCACTCTCCATTCCTAGATTGCCTTTTTCTTCAACGTCCTTCCTCCTCTTCTTTTTCCAGAACACAGTCTACCCGTGATTCCCATCCCGGACACATGCACAGTACACAAATTATTGTTTGATGTGAAACTGCGTTCCTTTGCAAGGACTACATTCCTTTGCGACATCTCATCCATATGTGACCCCGTCGCGGCGATAAAGCGCGGCAACCAAACCTTTCTCCTTTTCTTCTTGGGCTGACAACCCTGGCTTAAACAAAGAGGCTTGCTTCCCCTAAGTTAAGCCGTAAGTTACAAAAACTACATGCGAAAACCTACCGACGCACCGCTATTCCCTCCGGATTGGCCGCCGTCACCCTCCCAGTGCGTGCTCTGCACCGCCTGAACCCCCTGGAGGAGAATTTGCTCATGTTCACCCTTACGAAGACCTTTCGGGCCTCGTCGAAAAGAAGAGCCCAAAAGCGCACGTCCATCCGGACTACAAGTCGCAACCCGGCATTATCAACCTGGATTCCACCCACTGTGTTGACGCCGAGACATACTCCCATTTCGTCCATCGGACAAGAAGTGCCCCGAAAGAACCAACCGAAAGAAGAAAACGCCTGGTATTGCCATCAACACCAAGCGAATGGAAAGGCATTGAAGAAGAACTCCAATCCGCACTCCCTCTCATCCTCCCCTCCTCTCTCATCAAACGCTTGTCGTGTGACGAAGCAGTAGCGAAATTTGAAAGATATCTCTACGACTTCATATCACAACGGGTACCTCAAACAAAAACACAAGAACAAACTCATGAACGAAAAAACCGCCACGTAATCCGGCTCCAAACAGAACTCACGCAGAACCGACAACAAAAACTGATCCAAAAGAGACATCTGCGAGATCTCAAAAGGGCAGGTTCAATTCCAGCTGCTGTTGCAAAAAGCCTGCAAAAAACTTGGCGAGTATTATTGAAGACCGGTAACCGCCTCCGCCGTCGTCTCAAGGAAGCAACTTTAAGCTCCGCTCAACGACAAGCAAATACACGCTTCCGAACTGATCCTCATAAGTTTGCCAAAAATCTGTTTCATCCCCCCTCAACCCAAACCACTTCCTCCCTATCCAAAGAAAACTGTGACTCCTACTTTCCCAACCTATACAAAGACGCTAATCGTGAACAAACCTACGTGCCCTTACCTGAAATGAATCGCCCACCTCTACCAACTGTCCCCTTTGACCTCAAGCCACCGTCCTTCTTGGAAACCAAAAGATCTGTGTTTGCCAAGCGTAATGGTGCAGCCCCTGGCAGAGATAGTATTAGCTACCTTGTTTACAAGAGACTTCCCACCGCTTTACTTTTCTTACACAAACTCATTGTCAAGTGTTGGACAACTGACGTAGCTAATAGCTGGGCCCAAGCTGCTATCTCCCTCCTTCATAAGGACGGCGATCCACTTCAGGCCTCAAACTATCGTCCGATTGCTCTGACAAGCTGCTCGGGTAAGGTATTTTTCTCTTTGTGGTCAAAACGCCTAGAGAGTTTTTTGCTAGATAACAAGTACTTTGACAGAGCAAAACAAAAAGGTTTCCTCCGTAATGTTGCAGGATGCCCCGAGCACATTGCTACTACAAAAGCTACCATCAGAAATGCAAAAGATCACTATCGCCAACTGGTCATAGCATGGATTGACCTACAAAACGCTTTTGGAAGCGTAAACCACAACTTGATCCAGTTCGCTCTCTGGTGGTACCACGTGCCCCCTATGTTTGCTCGCATAATCTTTTTATACTACGAACTCTTAGTAGCCACAATCGAAGGGAAAGATTGGTCATCAGAACCCTTTGTTTTTGCTGTTGGCGTTTTTCAAGGATGCTGCATTTCTCCTCTCCTTTTCAACATAGTTTTCAACCTACTTGACCTCCTATCATCCTTGACCAAAAACAACGGTTATCATTTCAAGCATAAGACCTCAACAGATGAAGTCATCGTGCACGAAGCTGCTTATGCTGACGACCTCAAACTACACTGCCGATCCCCGAAACACTATCAATCGTCCATCAACATGATTGACAAATTTCTGTCATGGTCCAGAACAATGGCCGCGAAACCGCCCAAATGCAAAAGCCTTGCTTTCAAATACTGGACTAAAGCCGACGACCATAAGGGTCTCAAACGATTATTGCCGATCTCGTTCCCACCTTTCGACCCCGCCCTTACTATTACTGGCAAACCGATTGACTTCATCGCTGACAAGCCTTTCAAAGACCTCGGATGGATTGTCTACCATGACCTCAGCGAAAACGAACAACGTGCAGCAATCCAAAAGAAGTTCATTCTTTCTATGCAAGCCATCGATAGCTGCTCAATCAATGGCTTTATGAAACTGTGGCTATACCAGCACTACGCTGTCCAGTCACTTGCCTGGCCATTTCTCACTTATGACCTCTGCTTATCTTTCGCCAAAACCCTTGAGAAAATTGCGACCCGCTTCCTCAAAAAATGGGCCAATATCTACAAAAGAGCTCTGGTCTCTTGCCTTTACCGCCCACGCTCGAAATTCGGTCTACAGCTCCAATCCATCGTCTCTTTTTACCAGCAACTTCAAATCAACCGTGCTCAAATGCTGAAGTACTGCCCAGATAAACACCTCTCGTCCATTTATGCGATGAACCTGATGAAACACGAAACATTTCGAACTATCTGGAAACCAGAGCCTATGCTCGAAAAGCTTGAGGCACAAGTTGATTTTGAATTCAAACATCGAGGCCAATCCGATCATCTCGGACTTGGCCATGGTCGCTACCCAAAAGAACATTCCATCACAGACCGCAAAGACAGGGTTTTAGAATTAGCTGCTGAGACAATACTTGAGACAACCACAGTGCATGACATGGACAAAGCCATGCAAGGGTGCTTCCTTCGTTTTGAAGACGCATGCCCTTTCGACCTCTCCTGGGCTCGCCTCATCGGAACCCGTAATCCCCGTTTAATCTCTTGGGTCATCAACGCAAGCACAAACTCGGTTATCACCCCCGACCTTAGACGTCTGTGGGGAATCATTCCCAACAACAAGTGTGCCCTCTGTTCTGGTCAAGCACATCTATGCCACATCCTCTCCGGTTGCCATGTTGCCCTCAAACAAGGCCGCTATACCTGGCGTCATGACTCTGTGCTCTGCACTATTGAAGCTCCCCTTCAAAAACACATCGAGAGCCATAACAAACGCTCCCCTATAGACCAAAATGAATCAAAGTCTATGTTTGTGAAAGAGGGCGAGCAGAAGCCTAAGGGACAGTCATTTCATCGACCATCCCTGCTTGACACTGCAAACGATTGGCAACTCCAAACCCAATACACCGGTTCTGAGCAAGCCTTTCCTGTCCACATTTGTGTCACTGACCTCCGCCCCGATATCGTTGTCTGGTCACTGTCTACCAAGATATGTATTCTGATCGAGCTAACGTGCCCGGTCGAGGAAAACATCCTTGACGCACGAGCCTACAAGACCAACCGATACAACGAGCTCAAATCTCAAATCGAGGACAACGGATGGACCTGCCACCTTCGACCAATCGAATGCGGGGCTCGCGGCATGGTATCGTTCTCTGTTCATCGATGTTTCCGCGCCTTGGGTTTTTCCCATCCCCAATCCAAATCCCTTTGCTTCAAGCTATCGTCCTGCGTAGCTCGTTGCTCTTTTGCGATTTATCGCTCCTGTGCAGTCAAAAATTGGACTAATCTTCCTCTAGTCCGTATTGGTGACTGCATTCCATCATAGCCGTCCAGTGTTGCATAGCCCGGGCTAGGTCCCTGCGGGGGTTTAGGCCTCATACAATGTCATCATTGTAGCTTGCGCAAGCTTACGGTGCTCAAAACACTTGGACTAACGGCTTCCTTTTCTTTCTCTTCTTCCTTATCCTCCCACTCTCCATTCCTAGATTGCCTTTTTCTTCAACGTCCTTCCTCCTCTTCTTTTTCCAGAACACAGTCTACCCGTGATTCCCATCCCGGACACATGCACAGTACACAAATTATTGTTTGATGTGAAACTGCGTTCCTTTGCAAGGACTACATTCCTTTGCGACATCTCATCTATCTATGCACCTATCTATGCACCTATCTATCTACCTACCTCCTACTACCTATCTATCTATCTATCTATCTATCTATCTATCTATCTATCTATCTATCTATCTATCTATCCACCTATCTATCTACCTACCTCCTACTACCTACCTATCTACCTATCTATCTATCTATCTATCTATCTATCTATCTATCTATCTATCTATCTCTCTGAGAGGAGATATGGACCTGGAGCCACATGCGCTGCGCCAAGGAAAGTGCCTTAGCTGCCTGGACAGAGAGATAAATAGATTAGATAGATAGATAGATAGATAGATAGATAGATAGATAGATAGATAGATAGATAGATAGATGCGCCAAGGAAAGTGCCTTAGCTGCCTTGACAGAGA
>WBZZ01004532.1:95000-100000 GCA_019918135.1 Paulinella micropora
GATCAACTGATGAAATATCGACTAATGTCAGAAAAAAGGAGCTTCTGATTTCGTCAACCAGGAAGTCTGTGGGTAAAGTATTAACCCGATGCCCAGCTAAGCCGTGATGTTTGCCACGGAAGGGACTGATACAGGCAATACCAAAGCTTCCTAGTACCAGGTGGGGCCAGGGCTCGTTCCATAAAGCGCCCCTTGCAGAACGAGCTCCCACCTCCATTACAGAGGACCCAGTAAGCAGATGGAGTTTCGAGACTGTCGACAGTCTAGTATAAACCGACAGAGCACTGTGGGTTTTATTCCGGGCTCAACAAGCGAGAAAGGGCACCCTGAGGGAACAGGATTGTGCTTCCCGTCGCTATTTCGGCATATGACTTATAGGCGTATGGCTAGGCACACATAAGGCACCCCACCACGGGCCCAGCACACCCACACCATCCCCTAATTCTCTGTCTGTCGACAGATGGCACCCATTTCAAAAAATCAAGCCCAAGAGAGGGTCAGTGACACCTCAAGTAGATAGATAGATAGATAGATAGATAGATAGATAGATAGATAGATAGATAGATAGATAGATAGATGAAATATCGACTAATGTCAGAAAAAAGGAGCTTCTGATTTCGTCAACCAGGAAGTCTGTGGGTAAAGTATTAACCCGATGCCCAGCTAAGCCGTGATGTTTGCACGGAAGGGACTGATACAGGCAATACCAAAGCTTCCTAGTACCAGGCGGGGCCAGGGCTCGTTCCATAAAGCGCCCCTTGCAGAACGAGCTCCCACCTCCATTACAGAGGGCCCAGTAAGCAGATGGAGTTTCGAGACTGTTCGACAGTCTAGTATAAACCGACAGAGCACTGTGGGTTTTATTCCGGGCTCAACAAGAAGATAGATAGATAGATAGATAGATAGATAGATAGATAGATAGATAGATAGATAGATAGATAGCAAAATTAACAACCCAGAAACTCGATTACACAGGTTCGACATAGATAGATAGATAGATAGATAGATAGATAGATAGATAGATAGATAGATAGATAGATAGATAGATAGATAGATAGACAGACAGACAGCCAGACAGACAGACAGACAGATAGATGAGATATTGACTAATGTCAGAAAAAATCAGCTTCTGATTTCGTCAACCAAGGGGGTCTGTGGGCAAAGTATTTACCCGATGCCCAGCTAAGCCGTGATATTTGCACGGAAGGGACTAATACAGGCGATACCAGAAGAGCTCTCTCGACAGCATGTCTCATCGAGAGCTCAAACCTCCCCAGTACCGGGCGGGGCCAGGCTCGTTCCATAAGCGCCCCTTGCAGAACGAGCTCCCACCTCCATTACAAAGGGCCCAGTAAGAAGATGGTGTTTTGAGACTGTGGCATCTCCGCAGAGCATCATCGACAACCGACAGTCTAGCATAAACCGACAGAGCACTGTGGGTGGTATTCCGGGCTCAGCAAGCGAGAAAGGGCCCTGAGGAAACAGGATTGTGCTTCCCGTCGCCATTTCGGCATGTGACTTATAGGCGTATGGCTAGGCACACATAGGGAGGGCACCACCACGGGCCCAGCACTCCCACACCATCCCCTAATTGTCTGTCTGTCGACAGATGGCACCCATTTCAAAACTAAGCCCAAGGGAGGGTCAGTGACATCTCCAGTGGCCTTGGTGGGATCTCCAGGTGGAGTGTGATGAGATATCGACTAATGTCAGAAAAAAGAGATAGATAGATAGATAGATAGATAGATAGATAGATAGATAGATAGATAGATAGAAAGGGAGATTCGTTACAAAACTAACGACCCAGAAACTCGATTACATTGGTTCGACATGCAGACATACATAAAATACAGACAAATGATCATATCTATCTATCTATCTATCTATCTATCTATCTATCTATCTATCTATCTATCTATCTATCTATCTATCTATCTTCTATCTCTCTCTCTCTCTATATATATATATATACATATCTATCTATCTATCTATCTATCTATCTATCTATCTATCTACCTACCTACCTAGCTACCTATCTACCTACCTACCTACCTATCTACCTATCTATCTATCTATCTATCTATCTATCTATCTATCTATCTATCTATCTATCTATCTATCTATCTATCTATCTATCTATCCATCCATCCATCCATCCATCCATCCAACTATCTATCCATCCGCCCCTCCTAGGTTTGAAAAACTAAGCCAGGAATTGTATCAGTGCAAAGTGTGTGGCATTCAATTGTTCTATGACCAAGTCTTTGACCCTCACTGCCCCGGTGAGAGCGCGCGTTTCAACCTGAAGCTCTAGAAGTGAAGCAAAAAACAAAGCAAAAACAAAGCAAAAACAAATCAAAAACAAATCAAAAACAACGCAAAACTTGAGCAAAGCATAACACAACAAAACAAGACAAGACAAACCAAGATAAAAGAAATGAAATAAAATCAAAACAACAACAGCCAACAACAACAACAACAACAACAACAACAAAAACAACAACAACAACAACGACAACACCACCACCACCAACAACAACAACAACGCCAATAACAACAGCGAACAAACAAAGAACCAACCAACAACAAACAAACCGGCAAACAAAGAAACAAGCAAACAAACAAACAAACAAACAAAGTAGCTGAGGAGTCTTTCGCACCCGATTTCCACAATTGCAGGGTAGTGTTTATTAACAATAATCATGAGTCCTAAGACCTAACACAGGAGGCGAAGGCAATCCATGGCGGGCGGCCCGAAAATTTCCTCGCAAGCTCACCAGCTTTTATTATTATTATTATTATTATTATTATTATTATTATTATTATTATTATTATTATTACTATTATTATTATTAATATTATTATTATTTATATACGCTGCGTCCAAGTCCGAGAGAGGCCCGAGGGTGGCAGGCTACATGTTGGCCGGCGGATATTACTACTGGTAACATTCAAGTGCTCCGGTCAGGTCGTAATTCTGACCGGGCCAGTGACCTGCGGCCGTTTTCCTCATTGACTCAAGTTGACGGGCGGCGCCGGTAATGACTACATTTTCGCCGTGTAAGTCTTGAGTAACCCCCTGCGAGGAAATTACCAACCGGCAATCAATTGAATACGCACACGGCTGTCGATTGACTTCAAAATATTAATACTTCCGGGCAGAGGTCAGGGAAGATATTACCAAAAGACTCTGGATCGGTCAATTCCAGTATTCAGTACCGTGACTTGCTTGACAGACTACTTGTCCCTTGCGAAACAGTACAAATTCTGATAACTAGCGAGAATATTTCAAGGAACTCAGGCTAGCTAATTCACTAAGGAACTACAAATATTTACCTTTACCGTTAATAATTGCCCGGCGGTTATTTACAATGCAATACAGCGAAATCCAACTTATTTCCAATTTTTACCAGTAATTTCCCCTCCCAGCTGACCTGACAATTTCCTTTTTACTTTGACAATTTCCTCTTTTACCCTGATATCAACTTGTATTTTTTCTCTCACTGGCCGCCGTACGAACGAACCTTTCACTCAGGCTCTAAAACAACTTGTGACTACATCCGTTACAATACAACCAAAACCAATTCCCTTCCACAGACTTCCCTCTCAGAACCTTCAAAATGAGCGGCACAGCTCCGTGACACGCACTAAAGAATATACTTACCTTGCCCTTCACCTTGCCCTTACCCTTACTTGAACCAAAAACAAAACTCTATACTTACTTCAACTGTATTAATATTGCAAAGCAAAGGGGCGAGCACGGTCACTCGTGGTTTGGTAAACCCCTGTTAATAAATAACTATTCTTGAAAATGGAATACCGGCGAGTTCAAGTGTGTACAAGTGTAAAGTTGTTCAAGTCAGTCCGGGCGGCGGAGGCTGAGCCTCCGAAAACTTGAAATAAAAAACTGACTTTTGTCATTTTACCTGGTTTGCCACGGATGCCACTTATATCTCAGTATCATCATTATTCAAGTTCAAGTTCCTATGACTGGAACGGGAAAAAGGAGTCAAGTTCAGGTGGGGAAAAGATAGATATGGGAGAAAAAGCGGCAATGCCAGGGTTAACATTTCCTAAAAAGCTTAAACCAGGACTCTGAAAGGGAACACTGTGACATATGAGTATTAATAAATTGATCTGTTAACTGCAGCGGCAGTGGAAAACGTAACAACTACAAGTTATGACAGTTGATCATCATCCGGGATTCAATAAACGGAACTTCAACCAAGTTGAATGGTTCGGAAGTCACTAGTAACGGAACTAAAAATAGAAGTGTAAACTTGAAGTAAAAACTTGAAGTAAGTTCAAGTATTAATACTGGTGACTGAGACCGCCGGTGGCATGGATACCACTTGGAGTCCGACCCTCAGTAACGCCGCCCGCGGAGCCTGCATCTTTGAGATCTCTAAGTAAAACATTCAAGTCAAAGATGTCCTGAGCTTCAAATTAGGATGCAATCAGAACCATACTGCTAGTATTTTTAATATTGATATTATCTTAATATCGATCAAGAAAACCGAAATCGAAGGCAGTGCGTGGATGACACATTTGCCGTTTGAAAGTCTACGGTTGACATTGAAATTTGTCAGTAACAAAAGGCTTAGCTCTTGACGTAAGTCCACGACGGTGCGGCCACGAATAACATTCTAAGACGGACCGCCGGACTCTCACAATACGGTGCACGTGACTTCCCGTCATCAGTGAAAGAGACGTTAAGAGCCGTTTCGCAACGGCTTCCGAGCTGTCAACGAAGTGAAAAATTTTATCGCGGTGACTTCCCGGAAATTCACAGCAGTTGGCCTCCCGTCTTATATTTTGGCCATAAGTTTCACATGTGCATGGATTTGGATCGAGAGCACACTGCGATCCAAGTTTGCTCTCTCTCTCTCTCTCTCTCTCTCTCTCTCTCCCACTGGAGTCGTAAAGAAGCCAAAATATGAGGCGGTAGAAGAGAAATACCACCAATATTCCGATAAATCACCCGCAAAGAACGCAAAAGT